>JAILXH010267414.1:6559-19945 GCA_023558415.1 Piaractus mesopotamicus | reverse complement strand
ACTTGCAATATTGATCAGATTTAATAACTGAACCTCAAAATAGGCCCGCTCTTCTTTGCAGATTTTTTTTTTTTTTAATTAATTGATTCAATACATTGAAGGGTTTTCAAAGTATAAACCTGCCCACTTAAGGTTTTGCCACAGCATCTCAGTGGTATTCAAATCAGGACTTTGATTCGGCCACTCCAAAACCTTGATTTTGTTTCTTTAGAGCCTTTCAGAGGTGGACTTGCTTGTGTGCTTCACGTCATTGTCCTGCTGCATAACCCAACTGCGCTTCAGCTTTAGGTCACAAACTGAAGGGCGGACATTCTCCTTCCGGACTTCCTGATAGCGAGCAGAATTCATGGTTCCATCAATTATGACAAGTCACTCAGGTCCTGCAGAAGCAAAGCAGCCCCAGCCCATCACACTACCAAGACCATGTTTCATTGTTGGGGTGATGTTCTTATGGTGGAATGCTGTGTTAGCTTTATGTCAGATGTAACGGGGCCCATGTCTTTCTAAAAAGGTCCACCTTTGACTCGTCAGTCCACAGAGTGTTATTCCAGTGCTATTGAGGGTCATCTAGAAGTTTTTGGCAAATGTGAGACGAGCCTTTGTGTTCTTTTTGGTCAGCAGTGGGTTGTGCCTTCTAACTCTCTCATGGATGCCTTAGGTGTCTTTCTTAGTGTGGAATCATGTACATTGACCTGAACTGAGGCAAGTGAGGTCTGCAGTTCTTCAGATGTTCATTTGCGTTCTTTTGTGACCTCCTGGATGAGCCGTCAGTGCAATCTTGGTGAAATTTGGGTAGGCCGGCCACTCCTGGGATGGTTCACTGCTGTTCCAAGTTTTCTCCATTTGTGGATAATGGCTCTCACTGTGGTTCGCTGGAGTCCCAGAGCCTTAGACATGGCTTTGTAACCTTTTCCAGACTGATAGATTTCAGTGACTTTGATTTGCATCTGTATTTGAATCTCCTTAGAACGTGACATCATGTGCTGCTTTTTGAGACCTTCTATCGTGATTCACATTGCCAGACTTGAATTAGGATAACTGGTTAATTTAGTAGCTAAGGAGCAGTTACTTTTTTGCACAGGGTCAGGTTGGGCTGACCAGCTTTTTCCCTTCAATAAATGAGATCATTATTTAAAAATAGGATTTTGTGTTTACTTGTGACTATTTATCTTTGTTTTCGTGAAATGGAATAGAAGAGGGATCATCGTGTCCGAGCCAGTGTGGGAACACCCAAACAGTACGGGTGTTTTTGTCCTTGCTGTGTTGCCTGTGTGGTCAGTATTTAACTCTGGTTGATCACGGTGTCCCTGTGTACTGGACACATCCACACCCACACTCTCTCTGGCTGGGGTTACCTGAGTTTTGGCGCTTTCATATTCAGAGCAGAAGGAGAAGAAGTTCACTTAACCTGCATCTCTCTGCCTTCTCAGAGCTTCAGTTCAGATTAGCTCAGATCAGCTCTTTATGTCCAAAACTCATAGACACTTGCTCATATAGCATTCCCTCTGAAATGAAGGGTCTGAAATGACAGTTTGTCCCTCTTAGCTGCAGTAGCAGCCTCTACTCTTCTGAGAAGGCTTTACACTAGAGGTCTTTATCATAATGTCGCACACACAGGCGTGAAAAGCAGGTCCAACTCGATGTTTAGGTCTCAAATACAAAACATTATACTGATGAAGATGTGATGACAATAGTAGATCATTCGGTCACATCCTCAGAGGACGCGCCCCTCAAGAGTTCTCTCTCAATACTCTTTCAGTCAGATTCATCTGTTCAGGGAAGGGTTCCGAAGCACAACACACGTTACAAAATGTTCTTCCACATTCTGTGTGCAATTACACATTTCCACCAGAGAGGTCTCCAAATCCCCAAAACTTAGCGTTGCTTTAAGCGTGTCCTTTAACCCTCTATTGCACGTTGTTGCCTCAAGGCAGCAAACTCATCATCCTCACTTTACGATAACGTTATACATATTTAAAGACAAGGATAGGATTAACAATAAAGGGAAGAGTTTGAGTTTGGTCATACTGTCTCTTAGTGGGCATATTTAAACCTCTTTTTTAACGTTCAGTATCAAATTTTTTTGTTATGAGAATTTGCAGAAATATGTTTGTTGCCTAGAAGCAACATTGTGTGACAGTGGAATGGAACACAGCTCTATATCATTTTTTCCCATTGTTGCAGGCACATATTTTTTTTGTAATGTTTTTGAATTTAATAATCGGGTCAGAGAAAAGAGATCCATTTTATTTTAATTTTTAATTAATCGGGCCATTATTCAACTTCGGCGATGACGCTTTAAGCTTGATATCGACTAGTCGCACTGAAGACATGGATGCTACAGAGAAGACGACAGATGAGGAGCATGGTGATTCTGGGGTCCGTATCTCTGGTTTCCTGAAGGTTAGCAATGCGATCCAGGGCGTGTCCCGCTTTACTGACCTGTGGAGTTCGGCTTTGTTCTAACATTTTCTCCACTGATCTACAGTGCTTCAAAAATCAGATACTGAACGCTGTTATCTCCGGTGTTCTGAACACTATGAAAAAATGTCATCGACGATTGAAGGAGGCATAACGCCGCAGGTTTTTTGCCGAGTTACGGTGCTCAAAATTTTTCTGGCTCTCTAAACCTCGGCCACGGGTGAGCGTCTCGGCAAGGCCTAGGGTGCACCTAAGTCAGATACAAGTTTGCGAGATCCCGGATTCCGTATCCCTGGTTCCCTGAAGGCTAGCAATGCGATTCAGGGCTTGTTGGAAAGGGCATGTCACACCTTACTGACCTGTGGACTAGTGATCTGTCATTTGCGAGTGTTTCAGTTCTTTGAGCTGGCTCTTTTAGTTGAATGTTGGAAACTGACTCACATTGATTTATTTATTTATTTATTTTTTTTGTACTTTTTTTTTAAATGAAGACAATTTTTATTTTTTTTTTTTTAATTAAGACAAAACAAATGACTCCGCCCTTCATTATTCTCAGCACCTGCTTTTGTATTAGTTAGTTCTTGGCCATGTTTCCAACATGTTTCTAGTTATTCTGATTTTTGACTCCAACCTGCCTTGTCTGTTGATGACTGGTCCTATGTCTCGAAATTCATCCAATATATATATATAGATACAAAAAGATGTCTATAATGTGTGTGTGTGTGTGTGTGTGTGTGTGTATGTATACAAATATGTATATGTATGTACACAGTGTAAGTAGAATGGATGTCCTGAGTGTTTGGTATTGGAGCTGATGTAAGCATATTGAAGTAATAAGTCCAGTCCAATTCTAACCCTTGTGCGCATTATTGTAGAGGTGATATAAACAAACATCAACCACAGCAAACGCTAACAAGTAGTTTAAATGTTTCAGTGCGTTAGCTGATGCAGCACAACTAGCAGTTATTGTTTTCCTCCGACTGTTTTGAGCTGTCCAATGATGTTGCATTAGCAGCAGTTTGAAAAGATAAAAAGAGCAAGTCTTCATCCTCCCAGTTTGGTAACATTGTGTGAAATCGGATATTTAATTGTGGAGAAACTTCAGTTAAAAAAGGAATTGTTCCTGATTTGTATTAAAGCGGTTGGCAGTCTCTCGTATCTTACCTCAATTGGATTTGAGTTTTACTAACTTGAATTTACTTAAATTGAGCAGAGTGAAATCTGGGTAGTATTAAATGTCTTGGCCTGGATCGAGGGCAATAAAATCTGATTCCCTTGTTGTAAGTAGCATTGCGAAAAGGAAAACCTCTTCATAGATCATCAGTTTCCGACCCTAAAGCTTGACTTTTACATAGCATGATAACTATAAAAGAGACTTGTATCCTCTGTTGTGTCATGTTTGCGATTGCAGAATGGAAAATGTAGTCAGGAGGTTTGCCTTGGGTGAGTGAGTGGGTCTGAGTCACATATAGACCTGTCAGAAAATTGTTTTTATTGGGATCTTTATCAATTTCGGTGGGTGTTACTAGCTTCTTTAGCAAGCATGGGGGAAAGAATGGAATTTTATCCATTCACAGTGCTGTAGTAGTTAGCACTAGCTAATGGGGTTAGAGTGGAATGACTCAAGCACAGTGTTTCATCAATACACTCTTGAATCATTGACGTATCAAGATTTAAGGCCAGAACACAATAACTATGGTTTTTAGATGCGACCGCTGTTGCAAAATACATAGGAAGAGACTAAGGTTATTGCACTACGGCTGTACTATTACTGCAGATTCATGAACTACACATCCTACATCTGATTATGTAACAATAAATGCAATAATAATTGCTGATAAAAATGAATAATTGGCTCCTGATGGCACAGCTGTCTAAGCGTTGGTCCTATTGTCAGGTGTCGCAACATTCCCAGAAATGCCACAGCCATCTGTGGCTGGGAGAGCAGTAATTGTGCTCGCTCTCTCTGGGTGGTTAGGATGGCTCTTTCTGAGGTCATTTCTTTGTTGGTTATTTTATCTGCCTTTGAATATTTTTCTTCATTTTTTTTTTTCTCAAGGCCTACCTACTGTTCACAACTGAAGGCCAACTTATGGTGCCATATACCGGTGGAGGCCAGAGATAACTGTCCGATGACCTTGAATGTCTGATTTTGTGCGGAGGCTTGAGTCAAATGGAGTGAAACCTTTGAGCTGCTGCCACAGTTGTATGCAAAAGTGTGGGCACCCCAAGACAAATTAAATTTTTTTTACCGGTTAGTTTCTAAGTGACTGTAAAGTGGCATATCCTTTACAGAGAACAGATATCTGCACATTTTATGCACATTTACTCCTTATGTGTTGGACTTAACTTGAATATGCCCCCCCCAATATGTTTCTTCCTGGTAGATGATGCGTTCACTTATTTTCACTTAGAAAATCAACATGTCGTTTGACCAGGGGTGTTAAAACCTTTGCATATGACTGTAGGTTTGACACCTTTAGCATTAGACCTGTTGACCGTCCAAATTCAAGACTGCTAAAAAAAGAATGCTCTGATGCTTCATGACTTTGGCATTGGCTTTGATTTGATGTGATTGTTTTCTTTTTTTGGATATATTAAATTCAGACATGGAATTTGAAGCACGGACACTTATCAAATCCAGACTGCAAAGAACAGAGAGTACCCTGCAGCAGCAGTGTGGACAACTGCAGCAATGTTGTGTTTCTTTTCTGAAGCAAGCAACTATGGATGACAACCCACCAGGTGTTTTAAAGGCTCACTGTCTTTTTATAGATTTTTCCTTTCCTTTAGGGCATAACAGGTGGATTTAGCCTTAGATTTAGATAGTGACCTCAGTAAAGCTGCCACAGAGACACAATCAAATTTATGCTGTTTTTCCATCACTTCAAATGTTTACTTTTTTAGTTTTACACTGTAGCTAACAAGTATTGAGGGCTTATTTACAGTAACTATCATCGTGCAAACTGCATGCCTAAATTATCGTACACTTGCCTCAGACTAGTTCAAGTTATTAAAGTCAAACTGGAATCAACTTTTTTACCTTGTTAGTTCATCGTATATCATTTAGAAGACAAAAATTCTTGTTTTCCTGTAATTTTGGTTGAAGTGTAGTGACATTGGAGTTTTGCTGACATCACTATGCACCAGTGTATGAAAAATATTAACCAATAAAATCATAATTTGCCCCCTCCTGCCACCACCCCGACCATTCATCGAGAGCTAGCACCCCAATACTGAATTTTCGTACTTACAGCCACTTTAAGTGATCTCAGTATTGGTAGAATTATAGTGTTATACTTTATGACAGACTGTGTCCAAAATAACAACTCATCACAGCATTTGACACCTGCCATGACATGGCAAGGTTATGTGAAAGGTATGTAGCAGGGTTCAGATAAAGTGTTACCAAATGGACTAACGTATGTTACACAGCTAAACCAGTAGAACCAGCTTTGTAGACTGAATTTTGTCTGGGTTTTGTTTACTGTTTGATAGGGATATAAGTGCCCATTACTTGTTAGCTAGCTTTAAAGCTACACTCACACATTTATCTAAGCCACTTATCCTTCTGTGTCGCGGGGGGTGCTGGAGCCTATCCCAGTGGTCATTGGACGGAAAGCAGGAAACACCCTGGACAGTTCACCAGTCCATCACAGGCTTCAAAGCTCATTTTGTATTTGATTTTTCGCCAAGCTGTTCCCTAGAGTTATCCACTTGTCCTCATGCACTACTTGACCTTCACCCTTTTGTGAAGGCTTTGCCAGAACTCCTTGGTGCCCTCTCAAAGCTGAATCTTGATGGTGAGTGATAGACTGATATTACTGGAATGCGTCCTGACCTCGCCTTCAAGCAACTACCTAGCATCTTTCAGCCAAAGCCCTTTTTCCATCCGAGGAAAAAAAAAAATAGTTTCCATTCGCCTTTTAACCGAAACAATGCCTTTCTTTGCACCTGGCATTCCGTAGCCCTCCCACCTTCTACCCTGGAGCGGAGCTGCAGCCAAGCCCGAGCAAACTCATAAATACCTGCGCCTGAAGGGCAGCGGAACACTGGAATACCTTCACACCTGCACAGGGAATCCCCTTCAGCATCTAACCGACCGCTGCTCAGACCATTCCCCACCCAGTGCCCAGCATGCCATGCCGAATCATGCTGTGGATTCTGGACTGACTGTTCTGCCAAAGCTTGATCACGATTTGGATCAGGCATTGCTCACCCCTCATCCCCCCGGACGGCTCTGTTTTCTTCTGAAGTAGAATCAAAGGCTGAATTCTCGGGTTGTGTAATGTTGCCATCTGGCCTGGCATGTGCTCCTGTGGCCAAAGCCAGGCACTGACTGGGTGATGTAGGTCTGTAGGAATGTGCAACTGAACCCTGTCTTGATCCACAGATTGTAGCTTTGTTTTCTTTTATCATATGTTATTCATCAGTTTACCTGTGCGTGCTCCACTCGCAAACACCTTCCTTTATAGGTGTTAAAAGGTTGGTCAGGCTTTACAGAGCATTGGCAGAAATCCCATTCAATCTAACGAGAAGTTGTTCCACTCTTTGTTCAGAGTTGCTTCAGAATGTTTAATTTTCAGTGTAAAATGCTGCACTACTCTTACCCTGCGTTCACACCGGTTATGACTTTTCACCTCGTCACCCAAATTGCTGATCGCTCATCGCCTATGGGCATGTCTGAACTTGAACTGACCGTTGTATGCCATGATTTCACTGATGCTAGGCACAAATCAGATGCATTACCGCTAAAAATATAAATCCGGGTGACTAATGAATAGAGGAGATGAAGGTGACATTATTTCTGTCTCAGGAAGAACTTCAGAGGAACAAAGGACAATAAGGCACATTGATGGTAGTCATTTGATGGCACACCGGATATTCTATTGGATATTCCACGATATTCCATCGTTTTCTGTCAAAAAGAGTTAGAAAAATTGTGCTCCCATAAGCGGCAACAAAAGTGTACTGCATTGATCAATGGAACAAGACTTGCCATCAACAGGTGGTGAAAAAAACAATGCTAATTTTTTTGGGAATCCATGGACATTCGGAATTATACAACAAAAAATGAGAGAATGCAGAGCGTTGTCCTGCCTTTTTCAGCCTTAAATGAATAATCAGCCCTGCTAAAGCTCTCCTCTGACGGTCATCCATTTTCACCTGTGACATGGTCACCATGTCAACGTTTGGGTGCCGGCATTCCATCTTGGGTCATGTACCACTATGAGGCGTGGAACATTTTTTTCAATTGCAACATGAAAACACTTCTTATAACAGATCCAGCTTCCATTCTTTTCAGAAGACTCTCTTTCAGTTTCTCAAAGAAATCTGCAGACACGCCTCCAAAGTTCAGTCTTCTCACAATCCAAGTAAACCCATTTAGTGATGTTGAGGTCTGGACTCTAGGGTGGTCAGTCCATCGTTCAGCTTATTTGTTTGATGTGTCCGTCTCCTTTTCTCAGTGAGGTTCTTCATGAACAGCTACACATCCTTTCAGACCCACAGCGCTGAGTCGTCTTCTCACAGTGGAAGGATGGACAGAAACACCTGTGGATGCTTTCAGATCTGAACACATCCTTTCAACCCATAACGCTGAGTCCTTTTCTCAGTGAGGGCGTCTTGACAGCTACACATCCTTTCAGACCCGTAGCGCTCAGTTGTCTTCTCACAGTGAGGAGGATGGACAGAAACACCTGTGGATGTTTTCAGATCTGAAGCAGCTTGATTTTCTCCTCTCTCTCAAAGAGGAAAGTACTGTTTTATCTCAGAAACTTGAACAATTTTCTACTTGATGGCTGGAAATAAAATAATTGAGATGTGGTCTTTGCAGTGCTGCACATCCTGTATTTCTTAATGGTGTGATTTTTCAGACTTGCACAAAGTTTAGGACGTTTCCCAAAAGCAGAGTTGTGCAATTATCGGGTTGGATGAGATTTTTGGCTGCGTTCTCTAAAGCATATCCAGCTTGGAAGAGCATCTAAAAAATCAATTATGACACATCTGGAAATCGTTCCAAAATCATCTCCTAATGTCCTCTAATATGATATTTGATATTCGTGGTATCAGTGATGAGATGATACCTGTCGTCCCAGAGTATATTAAAAACATTGGGCATCCAATAATGCAGTAAACGCAGCAGCCAACAGAAATTGTACAATACAATAAAAATTTTATGGGATGCTTAAGATCATGCATATTTATGACATTGCGATGACGTCTGCTGTTGCGTTATTATGATGCCTGTGGTCGGCTGATTGGCTCTCCTTACAGTCGAGGTGGTTCTTTACTGTTTCTGCCAGTTGCTCTGGCATGAGTGAAGAGCCTGGAGAAGATTGATATCAGCCGTTGGTTACGTTAGAGGGGTGATTTCTCACTTGTCATGATTTGGACTGTGTCCTACAGTCATTTTGTACTTAATACGTACCTCTGCTGTGAACCGCTCCGTGTGTTTGGTGCCAGCTCCCTCACGTGACGTCATCCATACTGTCTTATTAGGCCTCCATACACAATAGCGCTTATTTGCCAGCAGTGATGACGGTGGTGGTGTTGTGCCCATGGTGGTGATTGAACTCCAGAGGCTTGTTCATTTTCAACTGTTCTCCATTTGGATTCACACATCAGCAGCAGCTCTAGACAGCTGGATGTGGGCAGTCAGATGTGACTTATTGGGACCCCACGCCCTCCAGGCGCCTGGCAGGCTGGAGAACATGAGGAAGAACCACGTCAGTTGGCAGCGCTTGGCTGTCGAGATGCACGTGAAGAGCGTGAAGCATCTTCTCCCAGTCAGCTTGGAGTTATTTCCCTGTATATTTAGCGGCTCATAGTTTTGAGGTTTTTTGAGTTTGTGTGGTTTTATGTACCAAAAATGGTCATTCATTTCTGACCGTTTTCCAACCTCTCTGTATCCCTCGAATAGGTTTCCAGTCACTGTTGGCCTCATTAGCGTTTTCAGTGTGTGTCCACTGTATTTTGTCTTCTGTGCTCTTGAGCAGTTCCTTATATCACTGGGACTGAATCACTGCTGTGCTGTGGGAACAGTTCCAGTGCATGTCACATTTGGGATTAAGGATACTGCGGGGGCTGGGGGTTCAGATGACACAGCCTCTCCTCCTTCCAGCAAATGGCTTTAAGCACTGTTAAGTGCCCAAAAAAGGAACAGAAGTCTATCGATACGTCATGGATTTGCTGAATGATGACGTGTGTTAGGTTGTTTTTCTTTGTTTTCGAAGCAGACCTTTAACCCCTTAAACTAAGGGTCTGTATGGGGGTCCCTTAAGTCCTTACTCTGATAATTAGATCTTATTCTGTAGTTTCAAAGTATTTACTGGAAAATTTATAACAGATACTGAATAATAACTAATAGATACTGAATAATTTAAAGTCGATACTGAATAATCCAAAGTAGTTAATGAATAATCTATAGTAGATACTGAATAATTTATAGTAAATACTGAAGAATTCAACAACTTATACCAGTCCAGGATTAGCCCTGAGATCCACTTGGCCCTGTTTAACTGAATGCAGTGATAAGATGTATAAATATTGTATTCGGTTTTGATAGGATTCTTTTAAGGACTGGTTCACCCAAAAATCAGATTTATCACAAAGATCAATCCCCAAATCATCCCAATGAACAGGTCTGGATCACTTCTTTTGCCAGGTAATGTGACGAGTGCTAAACCTTCCATGTTTTTGTTCCTCATTCATATGAAATGTATTCTTGTTGGGATATTTGGATACATTTACAATGAGGATATTCAAATAGCAAAAACAGGAAAAACAGGGTTCACACTTCAGTTCCTTACTCTGATAATTGCTGATCTTACACTGTAGTTTCATAGTCGATACTGAATAATTCATAGTAGATACTGAATAATTCATACTAGATACTGAAGAATTTATAGTAGTTACTTATTTCTTCGTAAATACTGAATATTTCATAAAAGATATTGAACTATTCATAGTAGACACTGAATTATACTTGATACTGAATAATTTGTAGTAGATACTAAATAATTCAATGAATCATACCGATGCCAGAAGTCCAAGAGAGCAAAACTGTCCCTGTTTAACAATGCAGTGATATGGTGCCTAAATGTCATTCAGTTAGCATTGTTTTTGAACTGGTTCACCGAAAAATCTGATCTAACAAAAGGATTAATCCTTAAATCATCCGAATGAGCAGGTGTAGATCAACTCTCTTGCCAGTTGGTGTGTCAACGAGTGCTAAAGCTTCCATGTTTTGGTTCCTCATTCAGTATGAAATGCGTTCTCATCGTGATGTTCAGATACATTTTAAATGAGGATATTCAATCAGCAGAAACAGCTGTTTGTGTTAGTTGTGTTGTGAGATCTGAGCTTGCAGACAGGAATGATGTCCTGATCTGTGCTGATCTCTGATTGGGTTCCAGAGTGTTTCTAAGATGTTTTTTTGTGTACGTCCCCACAGTGCAGTGTTACATTGTCTGTGTGTGTGTGTGTGTGTGTGTGTATTACAGAGAGCAGAAGCTGTACTGGCACCTGAAGCTGCACTTCCCCCAGAGCAGCGCCCAGTATACTGACAGGTAGGTCAGCCTCTCTGCTTCTCTCTCAGTTAATCCAGGTCCGTATAAGATACAAAGTGTAAATACAGTCGTGTGCAAAAGTTTGAGCGCCCCATGTTTTGTTGATCTTTCTAAGTGTAAGTAAGTGAACACGTCCTCTACCCTGTAAATACACAATGTGCTGTTTATTTGCTGAATTTATGGGGGTGTTCAAACTTTTACATACAAGTCATCACAGAAACATAAAGATTTCAGAACAGGCTACTTTTGGAGCTTATTTGACAAGTGTGTACTGTACGGACATTGTACCTTGAAAATTTTAGTGATAAGGCTCTAGAGTGGCGCAACCATCTAAGCGTTGGCTCTGTCATCCGGAGGTCGTGAGTTCGATCCTAGGGATGCTGCAGGAGGAAGGAAGCCTGTGCTAGCCTTCATCCTCCTAGTGCTAGTGGTACTGTCAGACTGGGGGAGTCTGAACTAGTAGGTGGAATTGGATACGACTAAATTGGGGAAGAATCTTAGTGATACATTTAGGCTTCTGAGTAATTTTCTTTTAAATATGTTTAGAATTTTTTTTCCCCGACACTGAAAAATGACTAACTAAACTAACGTTTTGACTGAAGTAAGGTGGACTCTGATTTTTACACAGCACTGTATGTTAAAACTGCATTGTGTGTAAAGTCTACTGCAGGAACAGCTTTTTCAGTAGAATTAAAGTCCTTTCTCCTCTGCAGAGTGCCGGAAGACCGGCTTCTTGAGCAGATTCTCAGTGACTACATCCACCCCACTGAATCAGACCCAGTCAAGCGCCAAAGGTAACACCATCAAACCCTGTTCTTTCTGCCCTCTGTGCTGTACCTGCTTTTCTTCTCGTACTCTTCTTGTTATCCCGACATCTGGGCCCGTATTCACAGGGCGTCTCAGAGTGTCCGAGTGTGCTGATCTAGGATCTGTTCTTGTCAGTGAAGTCATAGTAAATAAGAGAGAAATCAGCCGTCCTACTCTGAGAAGCTCTGTGAATACCAGCCCTGATCCATTCAATAAGGTCAGTATCAGTGCAGATACTGATCCAGTACATCACTAATTAAAGACAGTTGTGGTGGTGAAGACAGAAAGAGTGGGATGGAAAGAAATCGTTAACATGCTGCTGAAATCTGTCCCTCAAAAGTGAAAGAGTGAAACAGCCTCAGAAAAAAAAGTGTTTTTTTGTGTGTCAAATTGCTGTCAAATCAACAAAAGAAAACCATAAGGACAAAAGAAACCTTTTTATGGAGCTCTTTCTGCACTGAAGTTGCTGCTTACACGCCTGGAGTTTACGCCCTGCTGCTTTGTCCACAGGCCAGGTCTCGTTAAAGCGGCTGCTTCAGAGCGTAAATATAGAACCGTGATTGCTCTGTGGTTTCGGGCTGTCACCACGCTCCTAAATCTAACTATGTGATAATAGGTCAAGAAATCAGCAGCAGATCAGAGCTGGACGCAGTTCTGGTCGACCCACTTTCGGCTCGGTTTTTGACTGTTGTCTCTCCCAGAGCTTTTGTGATGGCGCTTTGTTGACTTCGACCTCCCAAAACGGAGCGTGATGACATTCCCAGACGAGGCAGCTGGAGAGTTTTGAGTTTTTAGTGAGATGATTGTGTTGAAATGAAGATAAAAGCTGACGTTAATGACATAATGAGCTGTAGACGTGTAATTCCCCTCGATACCGTCAGAGATCAGCCTGTCACTGTTCACATCAGACGTCCACGGTGTAACTTTCAGTGTAACTTTCAGTCAGTGCTGTGCATCGTTACAGCTGCACTATGTAAGATTTGGGGATTTGGAGACCTCTCTGGTGGAAATGTGTAATTGCGTGCGATGTGCAGAAGAGCATACTGTAACATGGGCTGTGTTTCGGATCCCTTCCCCGAGCGGATGAATCTGATGATCGAAAGAGAATTCAAAGAGAGCTCAGTCAAAACTTGGTGAAGGGCGCATCTCTGAAGATGTGAGTGAATTATCCGTGATGGTCATCACATCTTCGTCAGTATAATGTTGATTTTACATTCGAGACCTAAACATCAAGCTGGACCTTCTTTTTGAGTCTGTGTGTGTGACGTTAATACATAAAGATGCATGACATGGTCTGAAAAACTCCCGCACAATCTGACCAGGTGACTTTGACTTTTAAACAATGATTTCAGGCTTTACGGGGCGAGTTAAAGCAGCGCACACTCACCTTGTTTTAGAGTGTATTGATTCTCCTGACTCAGTATTTTTATCACCACCAAAACAATCATAACACCACCAAAACATTTGGTAAAGTGAATATTTTGGCTAATTTTCAGTAGTGACATGAACTTTGCTTTAAAAGAATTAAAAAAGATCTTTAAAATAAATTTAAAAATGTAAGTATTTTCACAGGTTAATAATAAATTAT
>JAILXH010267396.1:9803-20245 GCA_023558415.1 Piaractus mesopotamicus | reverse complement strand
GTGACATTCAGGAATTACCTGAGCTCATGTGACAGGTGTTGAAGGCCGCGGGGCACGGGACTGAGACTGTTTTTCCATTTTAATCTTTCATAAGATAACATTGTGTTATCCTGATTTTTTTTTGTTTACCATTCACTTTAACCTTACGCAAGATTATATGATTTTGAAACACCCCAACCTGAAATGGGAGTCACAGAAGCAAGTGTGGAGAGTCAGAGAGACAGGCGGCAGCTGGAGGATCAGAATGAGAGTCACAGGGATTAAACAGGATGCAGATGAGATGGATAGCTCTGTCAGATGAAGAGAACACAGGGAGAGGGAGATAACAGGAGATAACATGGCGGATTTAGACTGGCAGATGTGGATGCAAACTGATGCCCACTAATTAAAGGTTTGACAGACAGCTGCTCTGCTGCTGCAGGACAAAAACAGCGAATCTAAAAGTAGTATAGGAGCTTTACAGAGGTGCAGCACAGCCATCACAGTTAAATGATTAAAATCAATTACTCGATTCAGAAATTATAGACTACAATTTATATTCTTGATGATTCAGCCGTGATAAGTTGGCAAGTTTGCATGATAGCAGTGCATATTTTAAATTCTCCTGCTCTCTTACAGTAAGAAACATAGCCTGATGGAAATCATTCATCAATCATTTAACATCTACGTTCTCCATTTAATTATTAATATCTTTTTATTTAAAAACATGTACTAAGTTCATCCTTTGAATAATGTTCCAATGACCAATAAATGACCGATATATTTCACCATATTTCTCTCCTCTGGATGTAAACTGGGCGGTTCTAATCTTGGGTAATATTTCTGTAAGCATTCCCCTAACCAATCACACAACTCCATCTTTTGCCCCGCCCACACAAAATGGTTTCAGAGGCAGAGAGACTTAGCGAGCAAAAGCTAACCCTTAAGCTAAGCATAACCAACAGCTGGCAAGCTAGACCACCTGTCCGTAGCTGCCTGTCGCCTGTTCATTTGTATATCCATGCACAGAAATTGTTAATTTGTCCGTTCCTTCATTCACGCATTGCTTCAACCGTCCAATTGTTTGTTCGTAAGTCTGTCCATCTGCATGTCTGTTCGTCCATGACTTTTTTTGTCCAGTTACCGTCACATAAAAGCTGGATGATGATTTTAGTTCTGTATGAGGGGTGGGGCAGGCTAGGAGTGTTGGACAGATAGATCTGATCAGGAGTTTTTAAACCGTGTTTTATCGTATTTTTTGTCTTATAAGCTTTGCTAGATGTTTAATATAGCACTTAATATAACACTTAGTGTTATACAAACATTTTTGATATTTTGCTCTGTGTTTCCTGAGACTTTAAAATCTTTTCAGGAGACTTGCTTTTAGTATTTCAATGAAATCTGCAGGGACATTCTTCCACACCTCCAAAGTTCAGTCTTAGATGGTTAAATTTTCTGCTTCTTGGGATTCAAACACATTTAATGTCATTAAGATCTGGACTCAGGCATGGTCAGTCCATTGTTCTGAGAACACCAGCAGTTTCTTTGTTTGATGTGTCTGTCTCCTTTTCTCAGTGAGGGCTACTTGACAGCTACAAATCCTTTCAGACCCATAGCGCTGAGTTGTTTGTCTTTTGTTGTTTATCTTTTTCCAATAAAGTAATTTGGAAGCTTAGAAAGGATATGCATGATTAGTCCTTGTTCAATTATGCCCATTTTTATTGTTTGGCCTTTTTTAAAATCTCAATTTAATAATCAAAATAATTGGTAGATTACTCGATTAACAATATAATTGATAGTGACAGCGCTGGCTGCATGAGGCCACTACAGTGCCAGGAAAATGAACAACATATTCCCTTTAGTTATTCATTAATGCACAGAGTCACATAGTAACTTGCATGTTGGAGGTCAACTGTACTGGCTAAATTCAGAGATGTGACACACGCAGTGAATTAAGTGACTTATTTAAAAAGAACATGCTTAAGAATGCACCAGTAAATGTGAGTCATGAGAAAAATTCCAGCTTTTTGGCTGAACCGGAATAGAGATTTGTCCCCAAACCCTGTAGCATGAAAATTGGTTAGCGCAGATATGCGCAAGAGGAGTGTTCTGTACTGTAGACAGTGGTTTGAAATATGGCTGCACAGTATGGACAAAATGCTCGTATTGCTTATAGACTATATTGTGACATATTCAATTGTAATACACCTTATGTTAAAAAGCACATTAGTGAATCAGTAATGTGCCATGGTCTAAGACTGGCCTGCATTAATTTGGCCTAGAAGTGAGTGATTTTTCAAAAATATAAGGTCTCGATAGTTTAAATCATTTTCACAATAAACAAAGTGGACGATATGTAGTTTTTCTGAGGTTTGATGTGTTGCAACAGACAAAATAGCAACAGCAGTGCCACATTTCAAAAATAGCACCGGCGGTTCCTCATTTCATACTTTCAAATACAATGAATATAGTGATTCTTAATTATTGTTTTGTCTACTGCACTGCACCAAATCTAATTAGACAGGGCTGATTGTGCTCTTAATTATTTGTAATGAACCATGCAGTTGGTCTGCATTCTTTAAGTACTAATGATATCCTTTACATAATCAGAAAAGCATATTTGTATTAACTGAGATAACTAAGAGTTTAAGCCACACTCGTTGCGAACAACAGGTGGCCATGTAATTAATAAAGACAGACATTGGCAGGAGAATGGGTCTTATGAAGAGCTCAATGACTTTAAACGTGGCACTGTTATAGGATGCCACTTTTGCCACAAGTCAGTTCATGAAATTTCTGCCCTGCTACATCTGCCCCAGTCAACTGTAAGTTGTTGTGAAATGGAAGCTTCTAGGAGCAGAAACAGCTCAGTCACGAATCAGTAGACCGAACAAACTCAGAAGTGGGGCTGCTGAGTGCAGAATTTAATATTAATGAATATTGACTTAATATTAATGCCTATGGTTTTGGAATGGGATGTCCAGCAAGCTCATATAGTGTAATGGTCAAGTGTCCATATACTGAACAGTGATTGATCAAATTGCTCATAGCACAGTAAAAAAACACATTATGATGTATTAGAGGCTCATTTGCATATTACATTGTTCTGTGATAGTATTACAAAGGACAATATCACAACAACAATTTATTGTTCAGCCTTAGTTTGAAGTTTGTCTTGATCTAAATGGACAGTGTTTTTGACATTTTAAATGTATGTTTCCACAGGTGTGCTGAATGACAGCGACTGGGATTCTGGGATATCTCTCCATGATTGTGAACACACTCAGCACAGTCAGAGGTACATCAGACCTTACACCACCATCATTACCTAAGACAGCCTAACAGCCCAGCATGAGGGTAAAATTTCATTTAAAGCGATGTTCATTCATTGGTTTATTTCATGCAACCCACATTAAGACAGTAGTATTCACACATGTGAATATAAGTAAACTTTTAACTATTTTGTGACATTAATACCACACCCCCTGTACCTAACATAGATGAAACATGAGGCTGTTGAGCTGCGCTGGTTGAATATGCTCAGTGCTGCAGGCAGTATCATACCTGTACAAAAAGCTGCTTATGTTATAATGTAGCTTTTAGAACATTCTCAGGCCGTAGCATCAAATGTCAGACAAAACAACTACAGATGTAGGTTCAGATGTCAGACAAAACAACTTCTCAGGAAAAACAATATCACGTCTCATACAATCAGGCTAAGCTAAGTGGCTACAGACACTACAGCATTCTTACTAGATTAATTACAGTTTTGTGAGCAAATTAAAGATGACAATATACTACAACTAACTTTTGCTGAACTGTGCTTCAGTGTCAAAAACCATCTCAGAATTACTGGAAGAAAAAGTGTTGCTGTTATTATTAGTCATGGTGGTATCTCTGTCAGTGCATTTCTGGGCACATCATCAGTGAGTGCGATTACATGCACTAATAATATGATAACTGCAGAAAATCAGATTTTGTCAGTAATCCGATCAACGCATTTATATGCACTTGAGTAATCAGATAATGGGAAACTCCAGGTCTACACGAGTCACGTGGTAATCGCATTTCTACTTCGTAACCAGCCAATAAACTCACAGAAGATGTAAACGTAACGTAAAACTGAAGATGAAGAACATATAAATCCTTCATTTCGTCAAGCATGTAGTTGGTTTCAGCGTCACTCCAAAAGTGTTTTTCTGCCTCTCGCGGCAACACTGCTCGCTTATTTCTGGTACCAAGGTCTGTTGTCACACATGCACAGAAATCCGAAAGAAATCAGAGTAAGAGTTTACATCGACTGAGAAATCTGACTACTGAGCTAAAATCCAGCACTCTTTATCGGATTTATTAATCGGATTTCTAGACCTTACTCCGATCTAAGAAATTGGAGTGTGCTGTTTACATGACCATTTGAATAATCAGATAACTGCAGAAATCCGATTATGATCAGATTATTGAGTGCATGTAAACGGACTCAGTGATGTTCTTGTGTCAGTGGATAATTTTGAGATGGTTCCTAACTCTGAAGCGCACACAGAAGCAAAGAAAGTGCGTGAGATGAAGCTTAATCTTTGAAAATGAAATTTAAAGCACATATCCTTTTAAAACTTTTGAAAAACTACAAGCACTTTGGGGTGGATACTTAAGGGCAGCCAGTTTAATTTTTTTTTTCCTGCTAGCTAGCTTACACAGAAAGAAGCCATATAACGGTACTGTTAACGGCAAATTTCATGTCCATATTTATTAGCCATTAGTGGCTATGTTAGCAGTAATGCATTCTGGGTATTGTAGTGAGAGAACACTGATGGTCAAACTGATGAGGCTGAGGGATGCTGCCCTATGGGAATACTACATAACATGACAAATAACATATTAAAAGCAAGTTTTAGGCCTGATTGCCACTTTGAGCTTAGACCAAGAGCCTGCTGCTCTAAACTGCCCCTTATCTGTTTTTAAAGTATATGCTTGAAGGAAACAGGTCAGAATATAGCTAACCAAAGTGAATGTGAACTGTGGAGGGAAGAGCTGCCGGTGCTGAGCTCCACATTCTCTTCAGTGCAGGATTTAGATCATATCGCCTGCTTTTTCCTGCCCCTCCTTCCACTTTAGCCACACAGATTAGGGATGCTCAGTGATAGTGCTGGCTGATATACCATTTTACCAGTATAGCAGTATATAGATCTCACACAACAACAGAGCAGCTCAGGCTGGAGTTCTGGGCGGCCTCTGCTTCAACCTAGAAGGCCAAACCAACCTTGATGACCAGATAGGACTAAAAAACAGGGAGGAAAAGTCAAAGTCAGCTTTATTGTAATTTCTTCTCATCACAGATGTGTTGACAGAGGAACGGTGCTACATTTAACATAGAACAGCAGCAGACAACAGTGCAGACAGACAATACGTATCATAGAGAGAGACAAACTGTAAAAACACTAAACTCTTCTGTACAATATACAACTGTTAAGCACAAGACAATAGAGAAAACAGACCAGTTGCTGGTCCACAGCAGCAATAATAGTTATGTGTGTTTTTTAGATTAATAAAACTACAGGGAAAGTACAGTTTAAAGGGACTGTGGATGTAAAGGTACTGTGAATGTAAAGTGAGTGAGGTAAAGTTTCGCAGGAAAGTAAAGAGGCTTAGTGCAGAAGGTAAAGTGCAACAGATGAAAGTGAGTAGTGTGGCTGAGGTGACTGAGGTAATTCAGTGAGAATGTTTAAAGGTCCATCAAGTAGATCCGTCAGTCTCACTGCCTGCAGGAAGAAACTGTTCGTGAGTCTGGAGGACTTGGCCCGAATGCTCTGTAGCCTTCTTCCAGATGGGAGTGGTGTAAACAGTCCATGCAATGGATAAGAGGGATCCTTCTTGATGCTCTCCTTTTACATAGTTACTAAAATGACATTTTTGCACGCTTTCCTTGTACATAGTTTGGTGTGAATTTCCTTAATGGCAAAGAAGCTTCAAGCTTGAAGGCCCAATGATGGACTGGGCAGTCTTCACTAGCCTCTGCAGCGCTTTCCTGCCAGAGACGGAGCAGTTACCATACCAGAGAGTGATGCTACTGGTCAGGAGGGAAGGACTGATATGTATCGGCCGATTTTCAGAACTGATATGCGATCGTAGTTTGGCCGATATCTCTCTGACTTAGCCGATCCTGAGGGCTGATCAGTGACGTAAAGCATATGAGCCATATTTTACCTGAGGCGCCAGAATGCAACTGCTGTACCATTTAAGGTGGAATAGTTGAACAAAAAGCTGGCGAATAGAAAGCCAACTTCAGCCTCGTCATATCTAACGTTATTTCACTAATGAAAATCATTTTTCATGAAGTATATTACATATGTGGCTCCTATTTTGCTGTAAACCCGCTGTACGAACGTGTGGAGCTGTAATTAACGCATTTGTTGTCAAAGCTTTGAGTATTCGTTTCTGTTAGCATGTTAGCATCCGAGCGCTAATCTCAGTTTCATCTTCATGGCCTTCGGCCTTGACGGGGCTGAAAATAAAAATAAGTCGCAGAACGTTACAAAAGCGACTGTATATCAGCCATTTTTGTCGTATTTTTAAAAATCCATCAGCGAAACAGGAGGACTGTTTTGACTTGTTAGCTGCACCGGCTATTTCAGTGGCTACGCTAACCCGGGGCGCCAGAATGTAGCTGCTGCACCATTTAAGGTGGAACGGACAAATTCGAACAAGAAGCTGTCAAAAAGAAACTTCAGCTTCATTGAGCGTTGAAGGGCATGGTAAGGGGTGAGGAGGTTGCTCTGTAACATTAACGTTGCTGTTTCACAGAACCAATAGGTCAGTATTGTTCGCTAATATTTGTGATAGCTAATCCCAACTGCTTAGCTTCGCAGTAGCAATTGTAGTTAGCGACAGTTTACTGTTTTTTGTCCGTACAATGTTTGCGAAGGGTTTTATGGCCACGAAGATCTAGAAAAGTGTCATTCGCCTTGGAAATGCGCGTCCATGGATTTGGTAGTCGGAGCTTCTGAAGGAGCAGTAAATGGAGGGGTATATTTATTTTGTTGTGGAGTTCAAAAAACAGCCCTCAATCGGTATCGGTTATTGGCCGACCTTGCAGAAAAGGCGATCGGCATTGGACCCAAAAACACTGATCGGTCCATCTCTGCTCTCTGTGTTGCTTCTGTAGAAGGTTGAGGATGAACTTGCGCAGGCCAGCCCTCTTTAGTCTCCTTAGGAAGTAGAGGCACTGTCCTTCACCAAGGAGGGGGTGTTCAAGGACCAGGAGAGATTGTCAGTGATCTGCTCTCCCAGGAATCTGAAGTTCATTGTCTGCAGTGCTGTACGCTACTGCTGATGTGCAGAGGGGTGTGTGTCTTTCTGAGGTCTACAGTCATCTCTTTAGTCTTATTTAGAGAGAGATTATAGTCCATGCACCAGGCCTCTAGCTGTCTCATTGTTGGAGATGAGCCACGCAACTGTAGGGTCATCAGCAAACTTGATGATGCTATTGCTCTGGCGTTGGGCGATGCAGCTGTAGGTGAGCAGGGTGTACGGCAGCAGACTCAGTACACTGACTCAGTATCCTGACTATCTGAGGGCTGATACTCAAGAATGTCTAGACCCCAGTTACATTCTCAGTGGAGCGGCTTTGCCTGTAGGCCTGTTGGTGGGGTCCAGTGTTGATGGAATTGATTCCTTAATGTGTGCCACGACCAGCTGCTTGAAGTACTTCATGACAGTTGGAGTTAGCACGACTAAGTAGACATTAAGGCTGGTGACAGATGACAACTTTGGCACTGGGGTGATGGTGGCTGATTTGAAACATGCTGGAACAGCAGCCAGCCCTAGGGAAATGTTGAAGACGTCAGTGAAGTCAGCAGCTAGCTAATAAGTGCAATCCTTGAGCACATGTCCAGGAATGTTTTTAGATTTCCGTGGGTTTACCTTTAGCAGGGTTCTCCTCACATCTACTGCATTCAAAGACAGGACCTGGTCGCCAGGGGGAGGCAAGATCCTCACTGCTGCCTCAGTGTTGGATGCTTCGAAACAAGTATAGTAGTTGTTTAAAGCATCCGGGAGGGCAGTGTCGTTGGTGTGGGCAAGGTGATTCTTCCTCCTGTAGTCAGTGGCAGTTTGAATGCCCTGTCACATACGTTGTGAGTCGTTGGTTGTGAAGTGTTCCTGTATTTTCAGTGCATATGAAGCGTTTCTGGTTGCCCCGAGTGCTGATCTGTCACCCCGATCTGGGGGCAACATCGCAGGCCTTGAACAGGGAAACATGCAAAGTCAAGCCAGCTGTGAGGTGAGGTGACCAAAAAAAATTTGTCACAGGAAACTGAGGTAGAAATGGAAATTTATAGGAATTTAGGGAGCTTCAGGTGCTTCTCTTAGGTTCCTTTTGGTGTTAAGAGAAGAAAAGAGAACTTTCCTTCTAATTCTAAATCTAAAATGCTTGATATAAACATGGAAATCACACATTAGCCTACAATTTTTTGTTTTAAGACAGCGGGATTTTACTGTGAGAAAAACAACTCAGTGTCTCTAATGTTTTAGTGCTGTAAGATGGCAAGAGTCTGAAGCTTCATGTCTATCTTTTTTTCCATGCTTCTAACCTTAGATGCCATATAATCAATACAATATGTGGTAAAAAAAAAAAAAAGCTTACCGTATGAAATGATGTGGTCTTTACTGTCCTGCTGGATGTTCACAAAACGAAACAGAAATAACTTTTCCTTTGAGATAAAATGATAACATAATAGTGTGACCTACATGTACAGATTTACTTTAGATATTGCAGCTGGTCTTCTGTTAAAATGTATTATGACTAGAGATGGCACCGATCCAGGTATCAGTATTTGCAGCAGTAAATGCTGGATTGAATATATCAGAGGGAAAATAAAACGTGAATCTGATCCAATATTGTAACGAATCTGCCCTGAAATAGTACTCAACCCACACGGGTATTTCTTCCTGTGGGGTAGTAGAGTGTTTGAGTTGTTTAAGCCTAGTAGCGTACTTTTAAAGAATTATCTTAAGTGAAGTGCTCCAATTAAATACAGCTTATTTTAGAGCTTAGCAGTTTTAAAGAAGAAAAGGCAGATCGATATTCAAGGTTTCAATATAGCTATTGGTATCAGTATCAGAGTGGTATCTCTAATTATCACTGTTGATATGTCCAGTGCTCCATAAAAGCCTGTTTAACTACATTGAAGTAAAGCCAAATCGAGACTAGAGAAAGACAAAGTAGATAATAGACACGTGGTTTAAAATGTACACAGAGGAAGGCAGTCAGTCTTTTAGATAAGCAGACAAATGCTAATGGTATGTTACCTCAGCTAGTACTACTAGCCTTTGCTTTTTTCACCTTGTATCTTTCAGCTTAAAAACAATGAGTTTGTGAAAAGTTGGTAGTAAGTGAGCCGACGGTAAAGGTATTAAATTATGTTAAACTTTCAATTTCATTAAATTTATATAAGTAGAGTGTACGCAGAGCTCTTACTGTGACGTATTCTATGTAGTATAGCAATGCTTTTTACTGAATGTGCTATGTGGTTCTGTGAGGCCTGCGATGGCCTTAAGATGTGATTTACCTTAGAGTCAGTGGCAACCTGTGACTATCGAGCTAGGCTTTCAGTTTGAGCTATAAATGTGAAGACTTGGTCAGAAATGAGGAAAAAAATACCTCTGCGATAATGTAAATATGTAAATAGATATACTTTTATTTTATTTCTCTTGTACTTTAATTTATGTCTAGATTTATTTCTATTTTCTATTTTTCTGCATAGTGTATGTACGTTTATGTGCAATTATATGTCTTGCTACTAAAGCACTGCAATCTATCTAGATAGCAATCTATCTATTTATCCATCCATCTATCTATCTATCGATCGTCCCTAGTGGATTCCAGTAGCATGTTAGTGCTAAGCTTACAGCTACAGACATTAACCTATATTTAATTTGTAGTATCTTAAGTAAAGAGTCCCAGCATAGAGCTGCTGCCGCTGTTGTCCATTTCTAGTATCTGACTGAAACGCATCAGTCAGGCTACCTCGTGTCAGTGATGTATCTTGGACTTCCAGAAAGCCTCAAATGTTTTTTTTCTCAAAATTGCTCCTATTGTAAATCAAAATGTAATTGATTGATTTCACTGTAACTTCTTAATTATGTTTGTGTTTAATCTGGCACGTTTGGCCTTCAGTTCAAGTCATAATCATTGTGAGAGCTCGCTTGGCTGTGTCATTTAGACACTACGTAGGAAAAAAAAGGTCTTGATTGGATCAAGACGTGAAATTTTTCAACCAAAAACTTACCAGTTGAATCTGAGAATTACTACAATATTTGCATAGTTTAAACACAAGTAATTCTATTAAATTTAAAATGAACTAAAATCCCAGAAATTACTGCTTACATTTAAACTTGTTTTCCTCTGTTTTGTCTGGATTACAATAGACACATGATGTCATTTTAGTGTAATCAGAAGCATTGTGGTG
>JAILXH010267358.1:0-11248 GCA_023558415.1 Piaractus mesopotamicus | reverse complement strand
CCTGGAGGGCATTTGTGAACCAAGACAACCTTTTTTGTTTACTTTATGTATTTATTTTGTTTGTTTGTTTGTTTGTGTTCCCATGGCTGTCTGGTTTTGTGTGGTAGGAACTTTTTTACCACCATTTTCTTTAGATTTTAGCCAAATAGCCAAATTCTCTGTAGAGCCATATTCAGACAGAGTGACATGTTGCATAGTAGTCATTATAGCATAACGAGGCACAGTATGGCCTCAAAGTGTTTCCTCGTGGAAGCCAAAGGTCTCTTAAAAGGCTACAAAAAGTGACCATTAATCGCTGCTGCAGATCTTAACTGTTGATCTGTGTGTTTAAAGGGGAATTTCTCCAACATTTCTGTATAATTCAATTGTTGAGATGTAAAGTCATTCAGAGAGCTTTGATGTGAATTGGTTACTTACTCAGATGTCTTTACAGTGGTGGTGATGGGAACCAGAGGTCACTATGTCTACAGTGTAAATTTAGCCATTTTATTTACTGTCCAAAGCCACCAGTGAGTTTTATATGTAATGGTGATGATGGTAAAATAGTGATAGATCTGAAATAATATGTTTTCTTTGAGTTTTCTTTCTTTCAGTGAATTTCTTTCTTTTTCTTTGATGTTTTCTTTCTTTCAGTGAAATTCCCCTTTAGAAACAATAAAATGTCATTTTAAACAGGAAACAGCCTCTCTTTAATGGTCATAGGATCAAGAAAATGAGTGTCTGACCTTAAAGGCATATATGAATATGTTGTGACACAAGTATTATTATCATTTTCATTTTCTTCTGATTCTAATTAAGTACTAATGATCTCTTCTATAACTATGTTTTATCACCTGTCTGTAAAGCACTTTGCGTTGCCACCGGCATGAAAAGTGCTATATAAATAATATTATTATCATTATTATTATTATCATTATTATTATTATTATTATTATTATTATTTACAATCACTATAATCAAATAGTCGCTAAAGAGATTGTTGTTTTCGTGGAGCTGTTATACATTTTTAAGTTATCCTAACCCAGACAGTGAGCAGATATCGGTCCATTGGCTTAATAAGGTCAGCACCCCGCTGGCTATTTGCCACTGCTGCTCCACCCTCGGACCACCCAGATTACTGTCCTGCAAACAAGCTCTAACTAGTTTTAATCTCCCCAAACAGATTTTAAACACACAGAGCTTTTCATTTTAGATAAATAAACTAAGACAAATATTACAAACAACTAAGAGAAAAAAATAATGACAGGGCCTGATGTGAAAGGATTTTATAGAAAATGTTGTTGCTGACACTGTTAATATTATTCTACTGACTAAAATGATTTACTAAACTAATTTACAATGTATAACTAAAGAAAGCTGGTAAAGTAAATTGAACTATGAGTGGAAAATGAGCAATAAGTGGAATTTTGTCTAATACTCTGCTTAACCGCGGGTGGGCCGCCCAGAAAACGCTGAGCTAAACATCAATGGACCACCAGCTTTGCCATCAGAGGGCCGACATTGGCCCACTATCCTCTCACTGTCAGGGAAAATGTTCTCATACATTTCTTTATTTTTAACTTGATTACTAGTTCACACCAGATCTGTGAGCCTGTTTACACCTTGCATTAACATGCGCTTTTGGTGATCAGATCACTTTAGAGTTCATCTGACCGCAGGAAAAGCCAGGTGTAAACACCTACATGATGCATTGTGATTGGACTACAGTCAGACCACTTAAAGTCAGACCACTTAAACAACATTCAGAGGTGGTCAGAGACGGATCTGGCCGAATTTAATACAAAAGTAAACGGAAAGAGTTTTCGATATCCATGTACAATTACACAGCGCTGACTGGCAGGTGAGA
The DNA here is from genome assembly GCA_023558415.1 of Piaractus mesopotamicus. Lineage (NCBI taxonomy): Eukaryota > Metazoa > Chordata > Actinopteri > Characiformes > Serrasalmidae > Piaractus > Piaractus mesopotamicus. The sequence continues at coordinate 9,402 of JAILXH010267358.1, read as the reverse complement.
GGATAAACAAGAAAACCAAAGATGGAGGATACGTGAAGCAGGTTCGCCCCAAACCAGGAGCCTTTCTGCACTCCAGGCTGATGAAAGTGTCCAAGCCAAGCTTGTCCACTCGTATCGTAATGAGGAAAAGAGTAAACAAAAGTACAACAGAAGCGATGTGTGTGTTAACAAGCTTTTTTTTTACACAGGAAAAGTACAATCTGGTCTCATCTGGTCACACTGGGGATTAGTGAAAAGCGTAAACAGAATCTGGCCTGAGTTTATCTAGATACGATCCGGACACGAAACACATGTTAATGCAAAGTGTATTTACTTTTAAATTACATTTAACTAAGTATCTAATAAATTGACCATTGTTTCCTTTAACTATAAACCTGCTGTAATCCTAACCCTAACCTTAACCTCAACCCAAAACCTAAACCCAACCCTCACCCTGGTCCAAATCCTGAAATGTCTGGAAGAAGTGATGTCCAGGATGAGAGGGGCCAGCACGCTTCATCACCCTGCTGTTGTTGATGTCCTGAAGCACTGGCAGACAACTTTCAGTCCTCATCGCTGTCCTGATTATGCGCTGGAGTTCAGCTATTGTGAGGTGGAGGAATCAGACCAGATGATTATGGATAATGTGAGATGTGATGAGAAGTTGTGGATGATGTGCTTGATGATCACGATGTAGAACTGGATCATCAGTCCCTGCAGGTTGAATTTCTTCAGCTCTCTCAGGAAGAACATTCTCTACTGAGCTCTCTTGGCTATGAAGAGCATGTTCCTCTCCCACTTCAGGTCCGTGGATATGGTGGTGTCCAGGAACTTGAGTGACTCCACAGTGGAAATCACAGAGCCGCTTATGGGGGGGGTGATGTGTGATGGAGGAGTGGGAAAGGGGAAAGGGTTCTAAATAGCACCAAAAAAGGGTTTCCACTATTGTCACAAGCCAAAGAACCTTATGTACTATACAGAACCATTTTTGCTAAGAGTGGATGAGGCCTGGGTGGCACAGTGGTGCAGCAGGTAGTGTTGTTGCCTTACAGCAAGACAGGCCTGGGTTCGGTTCTCTGGTTGGGTGACCAGGGTCCTTTCTATGTGCATGTTCTCCCCGTGTCTGCGTGGGTTTCCTCCCACAGTCAGGCCAATTGGACACTTTTTCCAATTGTGGTGTCACTTGCAAACTTCTGATGCTTCCTTAGAAACACAGGCGTTGGTGTAGAGACTGAAGAAAAGGAGTGAGAGCCCACAGCCTTGTGGTACTCCAGTTCTGAGGGTCCGGCAGTCTGAAGTGTATTCTCCTAGCTGCACCTGCCGTCTCCTGTTGGTCAGGAACTCCATGATCCGCCAGCAGATGGGATCTGGCACAGACAGCTGGGATCTGGCACAGACAGCTGGGATCTGGCACAGACAGCTGGGATCTGGCACAGACAGCTGGGATAGTTTGGCCTGCAGCAGTTCTGGCACAGTCCTGCTGAATATTGAGCAGAAGTCTACAAACAGAATTATGCTTAGTGATTAAAGGATTAGAAACGTGCTTAGTGACCATATGAATCAACCAGGTCAGTATTTAACATGGAACCATATGGAAACTGATTCATGGACCCTATCGATCTCTGTCTGTAGGAGAAGGTCCTGCCAGAAAAAAACAGCATAGTTGGTCATTAGCAAAACCAGTATATGTTGTGTTGGATATATATATACATACATATATATACATGGAGAGAAACACAGACACAAATATAAAGGTGGGTATAAAGGTTCCCAGCAACTTGGTATGTATATACAGAATGAATATTTTTCCACAAAATCTCAAGGATACCGAACAACACACTCGACACTGCTGTGGTGGATGTGTCTCTTTGTTACTAATGAGGCTACTAAGCTTCAGATGATTAGCTTCTGCTGCTAAGAAAGGCCTGTATAATATTTCCTTCAAACCAGCTCTTGAGACTCAATATCATTAGCGTGTCTAATGTTTCCCACTAATGTGTGGTTTTAAAGTAGTTAGCAGGTTGATGATGGCTTGTTTAGCTGTAGTTTTTGATTAATGAACAATTCTCTGAATGTTCTGGAAAGCCAGAATGTTATTATCTTATCAATTTGACAAGCATATTTCAGGAGTTTTAGCACTAAAAGCTCAAAATGAGCTCAGTGGTGCTTTAGACAACACAAGCTAGCATGTTGCCATATTCTCTCATTTAGACAAGCTAACAGCCAAAGTCCTGTGTTTGCAGTCATGGTTATTCTCACATTTTACTTTCATCACATTCTTAATATCTTTACCTTAATATCACAAATCTTGTTTTTGTGGCTTGAGTCATACAGTCTTATACAAACTGTGGGTCCCCTGGACAATTTATATGTTTTATTGACTTTGAAGTGAAAATAAGTTAACATACTCCACAGAGAACAAACCTTTTTCTTCTGCAAATTTTAATGCGCGATTTTAGTTAATTTGCTTTATTTATTTGTTTAACATATTGGGAAAATATTAAATGTCCATGACATTTGCACAGGCCACATTTTATGGGGTTTTTTTTTTTTTTTCCCAAATATGTTCGGCAAACAAACAGCGCATTCAAGTGTGAGACGTCTGTGCTCTGCGGAGGACGTGAACTCATTTTCATTTAGAACGTCAACAAAGCATGTAACTTTACCAGGGGAGCACAAACTTTTGTGTACGACTGTACAAACAGTTTTAGTCCTGTTATAGTTTATGATTAAGTTGGACCCTTAAATTACAGCTGATTACTGTGTTGAGCCCTTAAACAGTGCATCCTGTCCACAAATGGAGTCATGAAACAACAACACAGTACATTAGCTTTAGCGCTGTTTAGCGGAGAAAGAAGGACTTAAATAGTAATTCAGGCTTTCCTATAAAATGAAACGTGTCCTTTCTAGACTGAAGGTATTATTACGCTAAAATCATAGATGAACATCGTTATGTGTTTCCCAAATGTTGGCTGTTATTGTGTAGCAATACATCATAACTGATGACTCTAAACTGAGTTGTGTTGTGCTATTGATGATTCATGAATTCCATATTAATGACATCACCATCCAGAAGGAAGTCTAAAATTTGGCATCAACACTCAGCAATGCCATCTCCGCCCTTTTCATGGGAAACAGACTATAATACAATGTAGTTTCTGCGCCTTTATTTAAAGCCAAGCACTCGTTCACATATTAAATATTAACAATAAATACAGTCCCTTAAATAAGACATGATGAAAAAATAACACCCCAGCATTTTACCAATGAATCTTTATCTGGGATACTGATTACCACTGACAAGTTCTCTGTACTTAGAAAACGAACAGAAAAAATTTAAAAAACTTTTAACATAACTTATAAACTAGCAAAACTATAACAGAAGCACCTTTGCCTATTATAAGTTCATTTTCGGGTAACCATATTTTCTTTTCTAAGTATGTTGTCTGTGATAAACGTCTGTACAGTACAGATGTGGTAAAGAGGTTAGAGTGAAAAGTCATTGTGAGGTCAGCTTCAGTCATTTAAAATGTTCTCCCACTCTTTGTGTTAGTGATAGCAGCTGTTTTGTCTCTGAGGTTTGTAGCAGAATACCGTGTAGCATGTCCACATGTTAGCCAACCAAAGCATTAGCGTGACACAGAAGGAGACGATTCGAATAAAAGGAGCTAGGAAAGTGCAGGCCAGCGCGAGGAGTGTGATAAAACCTCCTCGATCTCTCAGAGCAGATTCATACTCCGAGGTCTGCAGGACTACAAACTCTAGGGCCACAGCTGCCCAGACTGCAGCGCTCGCTAGCCTCGCGCAGTGCACTGTCCTCAGGCTGCGCGTCTCGGCGGGTCTTCTGCAGACCAGTAGGGCCTCCAGACTCACGCAGCCCAGCAGCAGCAGGCTGGCCAGACGGTGGGACGCCAAAAGGCCATGCTCCAGCCCCTCTAGGGTGTCCTGGGGGACTCCCAGGGCAGGTCTCACAGCCCCCAGGCCCCAGTGCAGAAGCAGCAGGCTGTCGGCCTGGGCCAGCTGGCCCAGCAGTACGCTGGAAGCCTTGCGCGAAGCACGTGGAGAGTTGAGGAGCAGGGCTGTGTAGAGACTGGCCAAGGCCCCGACGCCCGACAGCAGCCCATTCATCAGGGGCAAGGCCATCGCCTGAAGGTACTTCAGCAGGACAAAGTGGCGAATGATGCTGTGAGGGTCTGGCCAGCTCACCGTCACTCCTTTGGAATTCCTGTAAAGAAAGAAGGCAAAACATGTTTGTGTCAACTTCTGATAAATCATGAACAAGTTCATTCAAGATCCCAAAGAGTTCGCTGAATCCAGCTGGGCACTCTTAAACATGCTAAACGAGTTCTTTCAAGCAGCACTGTAGACCATCATTAAAGAACAGATGGTTTCCTTTGAATGTTTATCAAAAGAAACATCCATTTTAAGGTTTTTTAGGGAAGCAGAAGAGGTTCGTGAAGTCAGTGAACAAAGAAGCAGATGATCCAAGATGAAGGATGAAATTGAGACACAGCAGTAAATGTTCTTTGAATTTGAACAAACCTACACATTCAAAAAACTCTGAACTACTTACGTCGGCAGGAGGTTAAAGATTCTTGTTATGGTAATGGTTTCCATGTGTGTTGTTGTAGTGTGGCTACGTCTCCTCCCAGGTCCTTCTACTTATCGTAAGTGGTCAGCAAGGTGTTCCTCACCTCATGAGGTTCTCCAGGTGGTTATAATTATCCTCGCATGGAACTTGCTCAAGTTTCTTAAGTTTAGTTTAGTACAACAGTGTTGATCAGACGGGGCTAGTGTGAGTGAATGGTGAGTGCTGTGAGGGAAAGTGTGCTCCTCTCTCTCTGTTTATAGTCTTTGGCTCCGTCATCTCCCTGGCTATGACTCAGCTGGGGCTGTGATGGAGTCAGGGATACTAAAACTTCCAGCCCGCCCATCTGCTTACATCACTTCAGACCCCTCTGCCTTGGGCAACGTGCACTTTTCCATGCTGTGCTGAGTGTAATTGAAGTGAACAGAGTCTTTATCTGTGTGTGTCTCTGCATGTTTATCTCTGTGTGTATGTGAGTCGGCTTCTATTCCTTCCTGTTTAACCTTTAGAAGTTGCTGACAATAACAAAAATGTGCCATAATCTGATATAAGATTTTTCAAATTTTGTCAGAATTTTCAGATTATGTCAAAAACTGAAAAACAACAAAAATGGAGGAACAAGGTTTCCTTCCGACAGCAGCGAAATGTAATTATGCAATTACAATCGAATAACAATGCCAACAAAAGTAATGACTCTTTATCTCTCGAGTGTTAAGTGAGAAACTCAGAGGGGGGGTTTATCTGCCATCTTCACCACAGTGCAAAAGGGAGAACAAGATGCTGTTTGCACCAGCGGTTCACAATGTGCTTATCGGACTGATCAGATAACAAATACTGTAAGTCTTAAACAGGAAGTGTAGTAATAAGGTAGAAACCTTCAGAGAGTGCATGCAGAATTAGAAATGCTGAAGCATCGTGTCTTTCAAATCTGCACAAGCGAAACTGTTCAGTAAATACCTTCCTGCATTCATTCCTAAACCTGGGTCTGAAATACTTCTGAAGACGGGGGTGTTCTTGGTACTCTGACACATCCACTTAACTTCAGGAAGGACTTGCTAAATAGCTCATTAGTTGGATCAGTTGCTTTACCTCAGAGAAAACTGAGGGGTTTTCTGGGACCAGGACCAGGAACCACTCCTTTACAGGCCTGTTTAATCTTTCACTGCACTGCATAGATAAAGCTGTCTATTCTAGCAAGTGATACCATATTTTTAGCCATTTAATGATTCACAAATAATAAAATTTCGTACCCTATTTACGTGTGAACATCTCCTCATCATTATCTACACAACTGACATGTCTAATAGCTTTAAAAACCTACTGTTTACATTAGATTAAGTGACCCTTATTAGTCCCACAATGAGGAAATCTCACCTCCACATTTTAACCCATCCGTGCAGTGAAACACCACATACACACTAGTGAACAAACACACTAGGGGGCAGTGAGCACACCCGCCCAGCACGGTGGGCAGCCCTATCCACAGCGCCCAGGGAGCAGTTAGGGGTTGGGTGTTTTGCTCCAGGGCACTTCAGTCATGTGCTGTCGGCTGAGGGGATCAAACTGGCAACCTTCCGGTCACAAGGCTGGTTCCCTAACCTCCAGCCCACACCTGCCCCCATAAATTGATTAATTAGTTTAAATTAACCCCCATTAATTAGGGTAGATCCAGGCATTTTGTCACACTTTAAGAAACTCCACTTTATTCAGATTTTAGTTGCTTTCTAAATTAGGCTTTGGCCTTTGTGTCTTTGCTTTGCTCACGAGTGCTTAGATCAATCAAAACTCACTTAGAATGATGTTATAACATGTTTAGAGACAGAATGACGTCATGTCATGTTTGGTGAAGGGTTATGCATAAAGTCCCAATAACACCATAACCACAATGAGGTATAGAAGAGGACGCATCATGATTTGGGGCTGCATCTCTCAAACAGCACTGCAGGAAACAGAGTGATGCACCGGGAGATAGTGGGGAAAATTTAATCTCATCAGCCAAGAAACTGAGTCTGGGGAGGAGATGCGTTTTTCATCAAGACACGATAGCAAAATAACTTAGGATGGGTTTCTACAAGGAAGATTAAGAGGTGAACTTTAATCCCATTGAAAATTTATGGAGGATTTTGAATTAGTGAGTACATGAGATGGACATTCATAACTTTGGGGAAATGAAGATGGTTTGACAAGAGGAATGAGCCAAAAATGAACCACAATCCTACAAATAAACTCTTCTTTTGGCTATAATTGCCAACCTCATCTTTTCAAAAAGTACTAATATTATTCATGTGTGGTGTCTGAATACATGTTTCTCTATCAATTTGGTTTTGAAACATATTTTTGTTTATGCTTATGCTTTTTAATCTTTATTCATTATTGCAAAAGTGTCTGAATGCTTTCATTTTTCAAAGCTTTTTCATCTTAATGTAGCTGGTTTAGGAATGTTGGGGTCTGAACACAAATACAGAACTATTCAATTATTGATTTTGCTCAGAGCAGACAGCTCATTTTTTATTCTATTTCTGAGCCAATGGACCAAACTAGTCCAGCATGAAAAGAGTGTTTCCATTTTTAGAAACATCAGCATATTTGATGTGTCAACATGACAGGTACATAAAAACCTGGGTGTGTTGAAGAGTTTACACTCTAAATGACAAAGTGACAGGTTGAAACATGTGATTCAGACTGTAAATCATCCCGCTGTGTAATCTGACTTTGCTAAGGCTGATCTGAGACCAGGTTTTGTCACCTCTTTTAAAATGTTTAATATTTGGGTTTCTCACATTTCGGACTCTCCATGTGGGCTGAAAGCAAGCGTCAGTCAGCTTGGGGTCTGACGTTAAATATGGGTGGTAAACTCAAGAAGGTGAGCTGCTGAGGTCAGAGATTTCAGGCCATTAAACTGACCTGAATGTAAATTCAGATGTGAGCTGTGAGCTCTGAGGTTCCAGGTCCATTACCAGGTGTAATGAAAGTCGTTTCTGTAATCAAACTGAATCCTGAAAGCTGATGTATCTGATTGTATCTGTTTTGTGGTGAATTATCTGTTGTTCATCGCGCTGGGTTTGTTTTGGTAACGGACGCCCATACAGTGACACGTCAAACGATACCATGAACATTTCATGTCTCACACAAAGCTGAGCAAAGTGCTTAAGTTGAGCCATGAATCCTACTTTGTTTTGTGCCACTGTGAGGTTAGCATGGTTGTTTTCTTCAGTTGACATCTTTGACCAATCAGCGTGAGTCACAGTGCCAGCTGCTCCTGATTGATTCATCAAGATGTTTAGAGCGTCATGTGGTTCGTGATGTTTTTCGGTTACTTTATATAAACAAATCACAATATAAAGTTTAATTGGTGGACAAAATCCAGTATTTGAGAGAAAGTAGACAGACCCCTGGTAAAATGTTACAAAAGTAAATGTTTAAGTGCTCTATTTCTACTTTTTTACTCAAGTTCAAGTACAAATATACTTGCTTTTCAATGTACTAAAGTATCAAAAGTAAAGTACTGTAAGAAATTCTTACATTTTAACTCTCATGTCTTGAGTTTAAAAATGGGTAAAATGTCACTCTCCTTCCAAACTGCCGGGGTAACTGATTTAACAATACCCGTCACAGCATCACTCCATTTCCTTTGATTCTGAAAACTTGTCAAAGTGCTGATAAATCCATCTCAGACCAGCTAGACTGAGGTGGCTGACCAGCTGGACATCCAGCTAGACTAGACAAAAACAAACCCTACGCTGATCAACCAGCTGGTCAAGCTGGTAGACCAACTTAGCTAGTTGACCAGCACAGGGTATGTTTTAATTAGAGCTTGATGGTTTAGCTGGTCTACCAGCATGACCAGCTGAATAAAGCTGGTCAACCACCATGGCCATATTAGTTGACCAGCTTGATCAAGCTTATTATGTTGGTCAACCAACTTGGTCAAGCTGGTTAAACAACTTGACCATCAAACCCAAACAAAAGGCAAATCCTACGCTGTTCAACAAGCTAATGTGGCTGACCAGTTTTTTTCAGTAGGGTTTCTGAGGCCTAGTTACAGGTGTTGGGCTATGATTGGACATTCTGAATTTAGGGGAGGGGTTTAGTGAAAATGCATCACATTCTTTTGAATCTTATGGAAAATTCAGGGCCTCATTTATAAAACATTCATATTTGATTTGACCTTAAAATGATTAGGAATGTTCACGGATACTCGAGTACCCAGGTGACCATTAGAGGTGCCAGTACTCAGATACTGTAATCACTATTTGGGTATTCATTACGCTTCGTTGAGGATGCATTGATAAGGATGTGACTGAGAAGTGCGGCTGGATCATTAGCTATGCCAGCTACTCCAGGAGAAAATGCCTCATGTAGATGACGATGAATGCTAAACAGTCTGCAATGAGACACTTGTTAGCTCTGTTACCTCATTAGCTCATGTGAAGCACCTCCGTTACTCATCCAACACGGAAACCTGCTGATGTCCCTTTGGCTGTTTTTAAAAATAGAACAACCAAACACCAGTGCGGTCACCTAAAAAGGTAAACCTGCAGCTCTACATTCATTTTTGGACAAAATATGTAGTTTTTATTTTCAGTTTTTGGTGTTTTTTTTGTCCTTCCCTGCAGTTGTCCATTCAGGAGTTCTTACAGATATTTAAATATCAGAATAAGTCAGAATACACATCCCAAAAAATGTGTAGAACAAATTTAAGTACGTTTCATAAATGAGGCCCGTAGATTTTACGGTAACACTTTATAATAAGGGTACGTGAACTGGCAGTAATTAAGGCATTTACTAATGAATAACTAATCAGAAAGTAATGAGTCATTAATCAGGAACAAATG
>JAILXH010267285.1:4686-20237 GCA_023558415.1 Piaractus mesopotamicus | reverse complement strand
TTTGAGTGTGTGCTTTGTATGTACACACCTTGAGCTTGTTTGTGTGTGAGCACAGTTCCAGAGCGCTGCATGTGAGTCTTGAGCAGCTGGGTGGCAGTAATGAGGCTGGACTTCTGGGCTGGAGACAAACCGGTAGTCTTGGGCTTGGGACTGGCTGTAGGACTACTGCACACACTGGACATGTCCTAGACAAATATCCAAAACTTCCATTATTTACTGCCTTCAGCATTTAAACCTGACCTTAACACTTTAAAGCTGATGCACAAATGTAACTTGTATATTTATTTATATTTGTATATTTCTGCCATTTAATCCACTCTTTTCTGTTAATAATGCCATTTCCAAATACGTGTGTTGCGTTTATTTTCTATGTAAAGAATGTGTAACAAAAGTGAAAATTCTGAGATTTTTGTTTAGTTTGTGTGCCCTAACTTTTTTTTTTGTGATCAATTTTTTTTTATTTGTTTCCTATTAATCAAGCAGCATTTTATCACATTACAGAACTGCAGGAAATAAAAAAAACAACCCCCTTACCCACCCCATGTGTCCCCTAACTTTTTGAACAAGAAAACAGATGAACAGGAATACAAGTCACACATCAGTCAGAATTTATCATTACTTTGATTAAACCAATCAATAATAAATGCTTATTGATCCGAACTGCACCGAGCGCGTTCGCTTAGAAAAAGAAGCAGGATACGTCCACTAAGGAACCCTCATGCATATCTTGTATAATGACAGAAAACATGGTAGCACCTTAGAAAGCTCCAGTTCTTTCCATGAAATCGCTCAGGGCCAAAATCCTTTGGGCCATTTCACTGTAGTCATAGTAACCATTTCATTTTTCCACAATCCAAAATGATCTAACCTCTGATCCCGAGGGCGAGATAGGTACCCTGATGGCAGGTGAGGAGGGTCGTGATCTCTCGGAATCAAAGGGCAACTCGCGGCGAGGCTTCTTTTTCTTCTCTGTGTCGAGGTCCCGTGTTTCTCCCGAGGTGTGACTTGAGCTTTCTGCTCGTGTCAGGACTCCTGTCAGGAAGTCCACAATCTCATCCTAAAGGACACAAATCGCTGTTTTTAATTCCAAACTGTACCAAAAGAATCACGTCATGGTGAATAATTTTCTAAAGGACTACGTTCAAACTGAAACATTGTGAGGTCATAGATTTACAACCCTAGTCCTCATATTTGACATCAACTGGAGGTGTGAACCTGAATGCAGCGATCCACCATGGTCTGCGTCAGGCCCTCAGTCTTCATCTTGGAGGAGCTGATCCTGCAGTGGGGACGAAACAGTGGATAAATTAAAGCTTCATACACAAAAATCCGTTGTTTAACACTAGAATAGTTGTTTTAACCTTTGAACAAACAGGCAAAAGTGAAATATTAAAAAAAAAAAAAACAAACAAAAAAAAAACCTCTAGGTCAAGTACAAACTACATGACGGCAAGGCCATTTTATTCGGTCCTAAAGTCCCAAATGCCAAAGTGTATGACAACACACTAGCAGAATGAGTTTTTAAGCATTGCTTCCTAAAACGTCTACACTGAAATGATTTCTGACAATGTTTAACATAAGGGACGTCACTTTTTCCTCTGTACCAGAGTGGCTCTTATACCAGGAAAAATGTCTGAAAAACCTAGTAGCAGCTCAGCGAGAGCCCTCGTATGCTCTGGTATAAAATATAATGTTACTGGTGTGTAACTGCTTATCGTCAGCAAGTATAACCAACCATCCACCGACCCACCTGAGGTTGTCATCAGCCCCTCCAACAACCACCATACTATTGTCCGCTCGGATCTTCTCCCTGAACTCTTCCATGTTCTCTATGCCACACTGCAGTGCATTCTGGCCCACTACAAACAATACAGGGGTCTTCATGTCTAATAAGGGGTCGTCCACATCCTGAGCAAAAAGAAAATACAGGAACAGGCACAAAGTTGAGCAATGCAAGAGTTATTGCTCTGTACATCATCTGGTAGTATGTTAAATCACATGTCTACACCACAAACATAAACAACTACATGAAATGAATAATCGGATATGAATCCCCTTTAGGCAAGCTGCGCCCAAAAGACACGTTACATTTTCTGGGTATGCGTTATTTATTTATTACAATGTAAAACTTGTTGTCATATGCAAATACCATTTGTTTACATTCCAACTTTTGCATTAGATTATATTTTCAGATGCAGGAATCCTTTAAGGCCTGGACATACATTGCTGAGCCCTCTAGGGTTAGCACAGATTGTCTATGAGCCGGCTTCCTGGACAGGGATTACGCCTAGTCCTGGACTACATTTCCTTTTCAGTGGAGAATCTCCATTCAGAAATGTTTAGTCCAGGACTAAGCTTAATCCCTGTTCAAAAATGTAAAACCCCTGATACAAGATCATCACACTTGACCCGAATCTTCTCACAGCCTACTCTGTCTTACCCCTCTGGGTCCATTGACCGTTTGTAGAGGGAATCCCAGACATACAACAGCAGTCACATATTCCATAAGAGACACCTGCATAGAGAGAAAACAGTAAATAATTTACAGTCGAGGGAATGAAGAGTTGCCCAAATCATTAATTACGAGACTTACATGACAGGCGATTAGTGCACCAACGTTCCAGCCCACCAGGATGATGGGTTTGTGGGGGAAGTGACTGTGAACCTGGAAACAATAACAAAGCCAATTAATCACCAGTGGAATTAACCGGCACTGAGCATGTGACGGTTAATAAATGGAAACTTCAATAACGAAACAATATATTAAACAACCGAATTCTCCCTTTTTAAAAACAGGAAACAGTGTTACAGTTAGGAAACATACTGTTTGCTCCTCAGTCTATACAGTCCATATGTAGATACTTTTAAATTCAGTGTTTTTGTGAGGTCATGAAAACCAGCACATATTTACGTGTCACATTTACATATACATCTACCTATTCAGCCTACAGTGGCTGGGCACCAAACAATCACAGTGAAGTTGTGTGATTGGAGTGTCTCAGCCTGCTTTTTGAATCGAGCACAATACAACCAATCGGAACAGATATAATTTATATTTTTTCATACATAACGATACTGTTGGAAATAAATAAAAATAAAACTTCAGTTCCTCTGAAGCCCACTCGTACAAAGAAGATCATTTAACCCTGTAAATGAGTGAGGTCTTACCTCCATGACCTTCCCTCGGACTGTGCCGACCATGTGCTCCAGACACTGAGTGATGCCTAAGTTAGATCCACTGCCCACATGAGTGGTTATAGGGATGACCTGGAACAACAGAGGGCCAGGGTTAAGTTATTTAATCAAAGACTGATTTCCTTTAAATACATACCAGATTCAGCATAATGACACAGTGCACATACTTATAAAGGAATAAAATGACCAATATTGGTTGAAATGGGAGAGAAGAGCTGTTATCAAGTGGCTCTCAATCATGGGGAGCTAGCAACATGACAAACATGAATGGACAAACCTCATCATGTTTAAGTGCAACCACGAGATGCACAGTTTGTTTGGTAATGACTTGCCTTTCCCAAGCAGGAGAGCTGTGACTGCCAGAATCTCATTCGCCGTGAAGCAGAGAACGTGGGGATCGTCGGTGAGGATGGACAAAGCAGGATTAGAGGGGAACCTGGAAGTTTACTCTAAATATTCCACAAAACAAGGAGAGAGATTAACAGGTAATCACACTGTAAAACCTCATACAATCAAATAAATGACAAAATGTCAATGAAAGTCAGTTAAGGACTAGACTGTTTTCATATGTAAAGGTAAAATAAAAACGGTCAGATGGTTTTTGAGATAGGAACCATTTAACCACAAGAATAAATGGTGCTAACAATGAAAATCAGCAGACATCAATTAACATGCTGAAAGTTCCACCAGGTTAGCATGTGGCTGCAGTCTTTCATTCATATCCTGTCTAAAAACTAGTGACTAAAAAAAGAGAAACTTGCACATACAGGTTTGTTCTGGGACAGCACGCCCACAGCTGGGTCCCAAGGTCGCTTCAGCAACAGGGAGAGTGCCTCGGACCCCACCGCTCCCGTTTTGGCCGACGAAGACTGCAGCATCCGGTCAATCAGAGACGGGACCTAATAGAACACAGAGAGGGAGAAAAGCATGACATCTCTGAAAGTAGTCAATCAAGCCCCTACTGGTAATAATGATCACACATACAGCACACATAATATAACAAACGACAGATAAAGAAAGGCAAGCGACAAAGCAAACGTAAGCAAAATGAACTGAATGAGACATTAACCAAACAGTAAAAAATAAAGGGGGCAAAAGACATTAAAGAGTTCAGACATAGAAAGAATCAGAACTGAGATGTTATTTAAAAGAGGTGGGGGCTGAAGTGGCTCACCTTGCTTTTGAGTGTTTGCAGGACATCCAAGTAAGCTGCCAGCATCGCCAGGCTCAGAGATTCCACGAGGGTGATGTGGAGCCACTGGGTCAACTTGGTGTCCCAGTTCACACTAGCCAGCGCGTGCCGAACCTTGCGGGCGCATTTATCTACTGCAATCCTACGCATGACAGGCTCGTTAACAGCCTGAAAGGAAGAAAAGAGGAGATCAGGCACATCCAAACTCATCTATATGCATGTATTCTACAGCCCAGCATTACCATAAATATGGTAAGACAGAACATTTCATATACAAAAACACTTTAATGTACTAATAGGAGGGAAGTGAGACAATTTTTCAGTCCTTATCCTGTCAACACAGCTACGCTACAGCTAATGTACGGTTTATGGTTAGGTTTAAGAGCTCTTCTACTGAGGCTCGCGGGGAACTCACGCATTCATTGGCCAGCCGAGCCAGTCTCTCAGCCTGCAGAGCCTTCAGGACTTTATTGAACAGCTTATTTTGAGCCATGCTCCACCCAGTCCTAGAGAGACACAGATTAAGATAAGTGATATCAACACGGTGCATCAACATGTTTATTCTGTCTTCTGGCATAACAGTACTACTCTGAGAAAACAACATCATACTTTAGTGAATCTAAAAGCACTATAAAATATTAGTGAATGGGGGAAAAAGACAAGAATTCTTCCTTATGTCCATTTCTTTCTTACTTGTTAATGTGGTCTTCCCAGTCATCTGGAGGTGGAGGTCCATCAGCGACAGTTCGGGCGAACAGAACATGACGTTCGCACTCGTTCATAACACTACGCGCCTTGTGGTTGTCATAGAGAGGCATGGGTGTCGGTGTGACCGTCTCCACATCAATGGACAAGTCCAGGTCCCTGGACAAAGCAATAATACAAACACATAAGCTTATGCCTACCAATGGGCCGATAAGGCTTAGAGTAGCCCTTATGCTGCTCTCGCTGGAATTAGCCCTGATCATGTCAAGAATTTTAGTAGGTAGGGTTAGGAAACATATGATTTTGTAATCACAAATTACATAATGATAAGCTTCTCTGAGCATTTCATGGGTTTCATCAGTACTTAAAGTTTGATGGCCCCGTTTACAATTGGCATTAACATCCTATCACTGTGACTGTGGTGACTGGATTGTCATCAAGTCAAGACATGGTATGTTCACACTTGCCCTTTTAACGCTTCTGCTATCCTCAAATTTACTAACGTCTTTCATCCTTAGGGCCAATTTGACCCCAGCAATTTAAACCTCTGGGAAATGTCAAAGTGTCAAAGTCAACCACTAAAGGGGCCATATTAAAAAAAAATCTCAACAAACCCGTGGGCCAGAGACAATGTTTTTATTTAATTTTTAATTGAGTTTGCGCTATAACCTGAACTGGCCACTGTTCATTCAAAATACGGAAAAACTTCAGCAGTAAAATAGGCACTTGTAGTAGACCTTGAAATATTACATGAATACTTCAATATTCAAAATTTAAACGTCCCCAAGAGCTCAGTCTTTTAATCCTACCTCTCTGCTTGAACTAGACACCTGGCATCTCTTCTTTGCTGCAAGTTCATTAATACTTGAGCTCAATTTCTGAGCTGCTGAGCTGACGTTAGGTGTTTATTTTGATTGAAATGCAGCTAATGCGTTTGGTGATATGACTGGTGTGGAGTTGCATAGAATTGTGTAGAACTGATGCATAACCGCTGTCCCACAGATTGTTGTTGAGGTAGGAGAGTCAGAGCACATATTATGTTGCAGTGCATGCTGGGGACTGTTGTGCAGCGCACTGTGAAACCGGCTAATATTAATATAAAATTTGAATACTTTTGCGGGCCCTGTGTTTGACATATGAGTTTTAGACAGTAATATCAAACAGCTATTGCTAAATCTGGATCAGAAGTCTTAAAGGACTCTATAACCCATTTTCCTTCCACGATTTACAGATCCTCAGAACCTCTAACTAACCTGTATGGGCATTTAAATATGTTTAATCATCACACAAACACTAAACATCACTCACGCAGAGGAATCGGGCTGCCGCCGTGGGGTGACAAACAGCATTCGGGTGGGCCGGGCGCTGCTGGCATCTGGGTGAGCGTTCCATGGCTTGGCATAGCTGTGGTCCAGGAAGACCAGATCAAGCTCTCTCTCATGTACAGACAGCTGGAAAAGCAGCGACGTTCCCATCCTACGGGCCGACGTCTGGAAGTCCCTCTCTCCACTGCTGCGGTACATAGTTCTCTAGCTCCTCGTGGGAGCCTCGCAGATCCCAGGAGGATGGAGTGCATGCAGCACAAACATAGGATCGGTCAGTCTGGGGAGAGAGAAAGGGGTGTGAAGGGGCTGTCTTCTGGTCATGACTGATGTTTTACCAAGAACAACGTTAAGCGTAATACACTTTGGGTTTCTGAGCCTCTGTATGAGAAGTCTGTAATGAACAAAGTCCTTCTAAACTGAAAGTTGGTAAAGTTATCAAACACTACAATAAACTCAAGGGATGTTGTTTACCTGGAATGTATACTCAATGATCACTTTACTAGATACATCTACCTTGAATCTACAACCGATGAAAATTTTATCAGACCCACTTATAATACAGATGCACTTTGTAGTTTTACAATTACAGACTGTAGCCCATCTGTTGCTCTGCATACTTTGTTAGTCCCCTTTTACCCTTTTCTTCAGTGGTCAGGACCCCCACAGAGCAGGTACTATTTGGGTGGTGGATCATTCTCATCACTACAGTGACCGTGACCTGTTGGTGGTGTGTTAGTGTGCGTTGTGCTGGTACGAGTGGATCAGACACAGCAGTGCTGCTGGAGTTTTTAAAAATCTCAATGTCACTGCTGGACTGAGAATCGTCCACCAACCAAAAATATCCAGCCAAAAGCGTCCTGTGTCCACTGATGAAGGACTAGAGGATGACAAATAAACTGTGCAGCAATAGATGAGCTACTGTCTCTGACTTTACATCTACAAGGTGAACCAACAAGTGTGTCTAATAGCGAGTGCACACAGTACTTAAAAACTCACTGCTGTATGATCCACTCATACCAGCACAACACACACTAACACACCACCACCACGTCAGTGTCACTGCAGTGCTGAGAATGATCTACAACCCAAATACCTGCTCTGTAGTGGTCGTGTGGGGGTCCTGACCATTAAGAAATGGGATAAAAACGGGATAAAGAGAAACAGACAGACTACAGTCTGTAACTGTAGAACACCACTATGGTAAGGTATACATAACAAAGAGCTCAGTGATTGTAGATGAGCGTTTCCAACCATTCAATATTTTATTGTATTTTAGTTCCCAACACATCTAAGCAGATAACCAGCACTCTCTAACATTTAGTCCTTGATTTCCTGGATTCAAGTAAAGTATAAACTCCTGATCTAGATAACCTACTAACCTATTAACGTCTGTCATACGAGCATCTGCTTAGTTAAGGTTATATGCGCAATGAACACAACAGCCTTGACTTCCAGAACCGACTTATTTACACAGCAGACCTTATCCAAATAACTTAGCTCAGTCATTTATCCAGTTCAGATCTCATGAACTACACTTATAACGTCTTGCATAAGATACGCTTTTAGTGATCCAGCCCCTTGTAGAGCTGCTATCTGGCCTGGCGCCACTGTCAGTCTATTTACTAGCTAGCTAGCTGGCTAGCTACAAAGCTCAAACGTTGAAACGTCAACCGTTTGCAGAATATGTCAAACATCCCGCACATAACCAGGACTCGGAAAAGGTTAAAACAGCTGTTATAAACTGTTTTATTGAGCTAGGTTATCTGGCTGCCTAACCTACATCTCCCCTCTATGCGCCTGCTAGCACGAAAGCTAACTTAGCAGGTTAGCTCGTGTAACGTACTTACTTTTCACTTCGGTTACTTACTTTCTCAGGACAGTGTAATAAAACTGCCTAAGTTCACGTCATTGTAATCTGAATCGGGTCCTTTAATTTGTGTCGAAGGTGAAGGAAAACTGAAGAAAGTGAATGTAAAAAAAGTCAAAGCTAAACGTCACGATGATCTCGGTGTATGATCATGGCCGCCTTCTTTTGTTTTGCCACTACCGCGCCTCTGCGGGAACAAACAAAACACGGACTGGATTTTTCATAACGCTACAGGAGACGCCGGACTGGATTCCCCGTAGTTGAGTAGGAAAACGGCGGGGTGTTTTATAAAACTCGGACCGGATATTTAATAGCGCTGTGGTATCTATACTGTAAAATGCGGAATGGATGTCGCCACCGTGAACGGCTGGATGCTACAAAACACGGACTACATCTTTCACTGCATTACAGGTGAGCAACGGGATGGCATAAGACACGGAGTGGACTTTCGGACGTGGTTTCCTAATCTTTTTGTATTACCCTGCTCTGCACACATTAAAGCTATAGCAACCTGTTCCAGCTTATTAGGTAATTAACAAGTGAGTTTTAAATTGGCCTGTTAGCGCAGGGAAACAAGATTGGGATTGGGAAACACCGCACTGTAAAAAAAAAAAAATTGTATTGTCTGGTATGTTACTGTGAACCAATGCACTGCTGTAAAAGCCCAATCATTTACAGTATGATCATGTAAAATTACAAACTAGTAAATTTACAGTATTTTGAAAGAAAATTTACAGCAATTTTTTACAATGTGTTAGGAAAAATGTTTGGCTTAAGGAAGAAGGTGGCAAACAGAACTGGCACATTTTGGGTTTAGGTGATGAGTGGAGACTGTCCGAAATAAGTTATTCAACTATGTAAAACATTTCGTAAAACAGAATCAAATCTTTCTAAACAATTGTAAAGGATGCAATATGGCCTATTGTTCAATATATTTGATTACTAGCATCATGCTTTTGTTTCAAAGGTGAAATACAAGCATACACATATTTTTTTAACAGGACAGGAAAAATGTACTTAACATTGTTTTATTTTGCAGTATGAAATACAATCAGGCACATTTGTGCTGCATTTGCTTTCCTGTTTCTTCTCTAATAGCAGGTTTCTTATGAATGTAAACAGATTCACACAGAAGTACTTATACATTATGGCATCATAAATAACTTGTAAGATTATTTTATGAATTCTTCATTTGCGTGTGAAGGATAAAGTTCAGTAGATCCTGTGACTCATGATTAATGTTACTGAAGCTCATATAAAGGTAATTACTGGCTGTTATCTGCAGTGAAATACATTTCTGAACAAATATTTCAGTCTGTACAGTTACATGATAAAATTCACCTTAGGATGGACTTGAGCTGATTAACAAAGACGCATCTATAATGATGGCCATCAAGTTGGCTGATTTAAATGTCCGAAAAAAACAGTTTGCAGTGCATGAAAGAAAAAAATATGTATCTCTTGGTCTATGTTTTCTTTTATCAAATAGTCCATATTAGTCCAAATATATTGTCTGATACCCTGCTAGAACAGTGTAAACAGCATGGCTGGTCACCAGCAAAACTGGCATATATTGTGTTTTGGATGCTGGTATGCTGGTCAACCACCATGGCCATGATGGGTGACCAGCTGACCAGCACAAACCAGCTTAGACTAGCATGAAATGCATGCTGATCTGTACTATTTTTGTTTAACCAGGGCTCAAATGGGGTATCTTTCCTCTCAAACACCATAGGAGGCTACAGTAGCAGTAGCTTATATAGGCTAACATGCACAGTATAAGCTTTAGCCAAAGCATTCCAGCAGCAAATACTCAAATGATGCATAACATTATCGTAATTGTTAACAGGTGTAGGGAGCAGATTTCGTACAGTGCAACATAATATAATGTTTAATATTCATGATTTTATGAAGTGGATGGTGTTCTAAAACCTGGAGAAATTGCTGCCATATGTAAAGATAACGATAAAGCAACAGTCGCAGCCACTCCTGGACATGTAACGCTCGTAACAGACATACAAGTAACATTCGTTTAGCAGTTTTACCGTCCAGGAAAGATCTGAATTTAAAGCCTGTTTCTGAACATTACTGAAGCAGCCTGTTAGCCTATTAGCTACCCACTGACCTTGTCTAGTGAGGTCAGAATATAGTTTAGTTATCATTTCAATGAGCCTACAGCAATGACATGCAACTGGCAGTTCCTCATTTGGTTGCATTTCATACACAAGGATAAAATAAATAGTTGAGTCAAGCTTAATTGGTATTTTTATTAGACTTTTATTAGAATTAGATTTAATTACATGCAGGATTTACAATTTGATTTATGCTGTATTACTTACTGCAAATTTAAAAAGTGCTAAAAGTTTGGAAAACTTATATTCCTAGGCTGTTTGTTTTCCAGCACATGGCCTAGCTAAGCCCATAACTTCAGATCGCACTGCGCTTTGCTTTGCTTTTACGGGGTGTGAGTGCAGCTGCGTTTTTCCCTTTGAAACAGATGTGCTGCAAGCGCTATGAAGAATATACAGCATCTCTGAAGAGCTTCAACAGCTGTGATGGAGTCCCACTCTTCGGTTAGCACGGTAATGACGGGTCATCTCTGCTCACAAGGTTGGCTTGGCAGGTCTGATAGTCGTACACCACAGTGCAGGTTGTAGGATTTGGGTTACTTGGTGGAACAATCCTGAAAGCAAATAAGCATTTAATGTCATTTTGTAGCTCTACGCACTCAAAACAGAAGCACATTCAAAAATATACAAAATAAATAAATAAATAGAGAAATTAAATTGACATAGAATCTACAAAGAAACACTGGCGGTGATGAAGATTTGCAGTTTTTAAATATTTATACTTCTTATTTTCTCTACTGAAGATTATTCAAGTTGCAGCATCATCTGCAGAAAACAGATCAGAGATACTACAAACAGAAGCTGCATGATTCTGCATTATTGAGGGGGAAAAAGGAGAAGTTCTGTTCTTACGTGTCACAGCATGTCATGCCAGTGGAGGAACAATGACATTTGTAACACTGTGAGTTCGTCCAGGTGGAATCCATTTCATGCTCCGAGCCATCAGTTTCATCAATACAGTTTGTTTGACCTAGAAAAGGAGTTTTTTTTTTTATATGGACAGCAAAATTATCTGGAAAAATCCTTTTAAAACCTCTCACTTATTACATCATAAGGCAGGGCTTATGTGACTACAAAGAAACAGTGCTGACTGGATAAGTTACTTTTAGGTCATATGAGTGGGTAGTAAAAGTCTGGACCAGCAGGTGTTTTACCAATATTATTAACAGCAGTCTTTAGTGCAAATGGTACCACAATTTTTTTTAACATGGTACTAGAAGTAAACCTCTGGACTCACAACAATTTGATTCAATGCATTTTTAACTTTCACATGTTTATTATTTTGCTATAATTGAGAATTACTTATAAAAATACACAAATGTGACTGGAGGAACAATTTATATAACAGTGAAATATAGACAATAAAAATTATGACATACTTTTTTTTATTTCAAGTTTTTAGAAATCATCCTAGGATTTTGTTTTGTCCCCTGAGTATTTTTTTTATAATAATATTAAATATATTACTACATTGTTTATAAAATAAGTACAACATTGAACACAATACAATCATAATAAACAAACAAACAAACATTTTTTTAAAAAAGCTGAAAATTATTATTATTATTATTTTATTTTATTTACCTGGGTTGAGAAATGATGTTTCACAGTCTGGGAATTCCCCTCTGATCAGAGGAGAGACTAAACCCAGAACCAAAACCAGGACCAAACACTTCTGCAAGCATACATGAAACTGTAGTTTAAACCTACTGGACTTTTATTCTGTAATCAGAGTTTGAGTATAAAATTACTAGTTTTAAACAGTACATTCATCAGGCTATGCATTCTACTATAAAACAAAACAGGCACATGACAATTACTTAAGAAAATTCTGCAGTCTTACCATGTTTGCAGTAGCTCTTGGTATCGAACACTCAAAGGCTCGAGCTGAATGCAGACGGCCAAAACTCTTGCCTTTATACTCATCATTATCAGCAAGAAAAATAATAACTTTGTTGTGAAGTAAAAGAGTGAATGATCAAGTATACTTGGCGGGACTCTATAGAAAGATAAAGAGAAGATAAAATTAGTGTAAGGAAGTGTAAGATTAACATGGGTGGCACCGTGAGAAAGAAATCAAGGCATGTCAACTGTGAGCGAGATTATTGCAATGGGGCCGATTATATAACGAGAACAAACAGTAACCAGACTACAGACATAGACTACAGTAAAACTTAACCTACATTTTTGACATCTGGATAATACATCAATTTCGGTAACATTAATTTTGTTCAGAACAACAACGAAGGTCAGGAGTCTAAAACTTCGTCCAGAGCGGACATTAACAGAGTACTATACAAAAGTCACCACCCTTCATTTATTACATATTGGGTTATAAATGGACGTTAACCCTAGCAAAAAAGAAGTATTTTTGAGTACATTAAAAGTATACTTGACACATACAGAGAAAACCAAAAATACATTTTTATTTCATGTATTTTATGAAAAAAAAATACCTATTATACAATAGCCAAATAAAAATATAACAAAAATGACAATAAAATAAACTGAAAGAACAAATTTTCTTAGCTACGTATGGTTAGTTTGGACAACAAGCTAAAGCTTGTAAAGTGACAAACAGGCTTTCCTGCAAAAGTTCTTTTAAATGCATTAGCTACATTGATTATTTTGTAAGAAAAAAACTGCAGTGAAAGAAAAATGGCTATGATTTAATTTTATGAAAAATATTGCTATTTTAACTATTTTAAGTCAGAACAAATCAAATGCTGAAGTGCATAATGCTTAAAAATCGCCTGCTTTCTGTTGCATCACTCACTAGAGTTCCAAACTGCCTCTGGAAGCAACATCAGTGCAAGAACTGTGCGTCGGGAGCTTCATAAAATGGGTTTCTATGGCCGAGCAGCTGCATATAAACCTAAGATCTGCATGCGCAATGCCAAGTGTGGGCTGGAATGGTGTAAAGCACATCACCACTAGACTTTGGAGCAGTGAAAATTCCTTTATATAACTTGTATACATTGCACAATGGGCATCATACATACATGCATACATACATACATATTATATACGTACATATGAATGATGATGGAACTAGTACAAACATTGTCACCTGTAAACACTACAGAAAAATTGAGGTCTCATAGAATTTAAAGTGCAGACGTGCAGTAATAGTAAAGGGGTGCATGCTTACTGTATGATGGATGTTGGAAAAGGTCTAGATAAGTCCAGGTGGACATTGGGGGGGGCATGAAAATGTAGTGAGGGGAAGGGGGAAGGTTTGCTCTCTTCATCCCTTGCATGAAATCAGTGAATGAATCTGATAGATGAATCTGGATTTGGTGGATGCCAGGAGAACACTACCTAATGGAAGGCATAGTGCCCACAGTAAAGTTTGGAGGAGGAGGGATAAATGGTCTAGGGCTGTTTTTTAGAGTTTGGGCTCAGTCCCTTAGTTCCAGTGATGGGTAATGTCAATGCTACAGCATACAAAGGCATTTTAGACAATTATATGTTTTCATCTTTGTGGCAGCAGTTTGAGGAAGACCTAATTTCCTTTCCCAGCATGACTGAGCCTCAGCGCAAAGCACGATCCATAAAGACATATTTGACAAATCTTGTGCGGAGGAACTCCAGTGGCCTGCACAGAGCCCTAACCTCAACCCCACTGGAGTTGTAAAATTACTGGGCCAGGCCTTTTCAGAAAATGCAAAAGTGCACTCAACAATAATCATTTTACTACAAATAATATCTCTGATATTTTGCACTAAAAAAAACAAAACAAAACAGTCAGCTTAAATTTTTTCTTAAAAATAAATAAAAATGACCTTCACCATCCATGTATGTGGTTGGTATAATGTAGTGGGTAACACCTCTGCCTTCTATGCTGCAATCTGCGGTTCAATCCCCCACCTGGGCAAACACCCTGCGCTATACCAATAAGAGTCCTTGGGCAAGACTCCTAACACTACCTTCGCCTTCCTATGTAAAAATGCTCAATTTGTAAGTCGCTGTGGATAAGAGCATCTGCCATAAATGTAAATGTGTGTCAGCCCCGCCCCCTCTGCAACAGTTAAAAGGAAATATCTGCTAGTGGTTTCTCATTTTAGAACATCTGCTTAACCTGGTGTTATGTCCCCACAAAAGGCTACAGTGTACAGTCCAGTGTGGGGACTCTAATGGCAAACCAGTGAAGTAACCAACCAGTTATTATAATCATGCAGCTATTTATAAACACGGTTATAAAACCAGGGAGGTATTCCACAAAGCAGGATTTCCCAATTAGCCGGATAACCTAAGCCCAAAGATGAGGACTGTCAAATGGTAATGTCCCTCAGCTCTTTTCCTATTGGATAGACTTGACTTTGGGTTTATGTTATCTATACACCCAGAAGACAACATAAAAACACAAAACAAAAGTATACAGACACTGATCGACAAGAAAACTGGGGGGTCAGTGGGCTGAATCAGCCTGGGAGAGAACGTAGACGTGACCAAAGAGAAGAAAATGACAAAAGGAACTTCACTAGGCTGTATTTTTAGTCATGTATCTAGCTAACAGAAACCAAACTGCTAAACTACCCAGCTGGCATTTCAACGTTTATTCACGGCTGAATCAACGTCACAGATCATGGTTGAAACAACGTTGGATTATGTTTCGATTTTGAAACGAAGCAACGTTGATATCGCGACGTTGTTTCAACGTCTTACCTTTCAACAATGAGTATCCCAGATAGCAAAAATCAGTTGGGCCACGTCTAGGCCGAATACTGCATACCGAGCTTAAACCTCGTTGGCCGAGACTTTGGTTTATATCTCGGCCCAATTCTGGCCTAAATTAATGAACGCTGACTCGTTCAGTTATTTCATTATACACATTACCTCTTAACTCTACTGTTCTGACGGCTCTGTTGTTCTCGTCACAGTCACAATTCTAGCCTAAATGCTCGGCTTACATCCAGATACGTTGTGCTATAGTGTGTCTGCACACACATGTAAACTACGCGTGGCAATGTAAGCGCGCGCGTTCTAAGTTGTTCCTCCTCCCAGAGGAAACCAGGCCAAAACAGTGAGAACAGACAGTAACTTTGCCCAGTAAACAAAGAGTTAACAGTGTGACGGTGACGAGAACAACAGAGCCGTCAGAATAGTAGAGTTTAAGAGTTAATGTGTATAATTAA
>JAILXH010267268.1:9668-19797 GCA_023558415.1 Piaractus mesopotamicus | reverse complement strand
GAGTGTTATGAGAAAAAAAGAAAAACTGGAAAGATGGCTGCAATATGAATATTTTCTGCGTTAAAATATAACGATAACCATTGAATTATTTTAGTTTAATGTCATTTCAATGTTTATGATCCTTTTCTTCATAATACGCATAAAAAAATCGCTAACAGTATGCTAATGTCTAGCTAAATTTTAATAAAGGTTTAGCTAGCTAAATTTCCTATTGCACATTAAATAGTGCAGTAGTACTGACACTTGATGTAATGACAGGAACAAGCGAAAAGCTGACTTCAGCTTTATATGACTAAAGAATTTGGAGGGGGGCAATAATCAATAATTGTCACATCACTTTCCTTTTTAAGGCATATGATTCCTTAAATTTAACTAAAGACCAGCAGTGAGGTTGTTGAACTTTACAGCTCTTCTGCTGTCACTGCAGACTTGCAGGGCTGCCTACAGAGCACCGCTAGTAGCCTGTTAATGAAGTACTATTCTTTCTTATTGGGAGTTGTACCATTTTGTAGCGGAATATTTCAACCACTACCCGTTGTAACTCAGTTCCAAGGGGCAAGGTGACTCTCAACAACAAGGGGTAGGGGTAAAATAAGAAATTGGATTGGTAAAACGCAAAAAAGCATACTTAAGAACCCTGTTTTGTTCGACAGACTGCTACCAGGGCTACCAGGCTAAACCAGTAATATTCAGAGTTAGGCTTCAAGTTATAACATAAGCTGAATAATTCACCGTAAAACTGAAACATATAAAATAACACAAAAAACTACCTGAATGTCTGTTACAAGTTTTGTTTTTCTGAAGTCCATATGTAACATTAAGCCCAGTGAATGGAAAATCTTATATTCCTAGCAGAAATGAGCAAGATCATTGCAATCATCAGTCAGCAGTGCTTAACTTTTCTAGAGGCTAATAAGACAGTTAAGCACTGCTGACTGATGATTATTATACGATACAGTGCAGTATATGACTTATTTATGATATGGTATATTACAGGTACTAGTAGTTTGTTCTATGCTTTATTTTATTTTATTGCAGCAGTTTCACAGCTCTAGGCAAAGTTCTTAACTCCAGGCTTAACTGCAAACAGTTAAATTATTATTTTATTGAAATTTTTGCACACATAGACTGTTATTGAGAAAAATGACATTTAGAACATGGTTTTTTTTTTGAAAACCCTTGATAAAACCTTGACAAAAGTTTAGGTAATCATCATGATTGATGATTTTTTTAATGCTGGCACATGCCTAGTTCAGAGTAAAAATAAATGTAGAGCTGTATGCTGGGTCTGTGCTCCAATTAAACATAGGTGAGACCAGACCTAACACTGTTCTAAAAAATTCAACAAATAATCTAACTTCTCAATACGGATTTGAGTGTAGAGTTTGACTAAGTACATGAATGACTATGGCTGACAAAACACAACCCGCCACATTCCAACAATTTGAGTCGACACTGCCCAGCAAAATTTGCTCCTTCTTACTTAAATTCAGAAATTCTCAAATTTTTAGCATTCGCTTTTATCATTCTCTTCGTAGATGCTGCCATTCCTGCAAAGCGAAAATCACTCTGGTCTGCTGTAATGTAAATGTAGTGTTTGAATATAAAATATTACTTTTGTTTTGCCTTACAATTTAAATATTATATATGTAATAATGTACTAATAGACTTCTTTCTGATGTTGACAGAAATGTATTGCACTTCTGACGTTTTTCCATTTTTCAATGAGTGAGAAGTAATTACAACCTGCTTTTGTGCAGCAACTGCAACTTCTACAGGTTAATGAAGTGAAACACAAATCACGCTTCAGATGAACAAAAGCAAATATTCTTCCATCCAAATCCAGCAAACACTTCAGATCAACCTTTGGTCTTTCAATTTTTTTATAGTGTTTGCATAATGAATTCAGCTTAGAGGCTTTCGAGATCTAATGATCAGACAAATTAGAGCAAATGAGCGGATGAACAACTTGCAAACTCACGAGCCACTAGAGCACAAAGAGGAAGAACGATAAGTTTGTTCCATGGCGAAATCAAAAACAGGGCCAGAACATCTGTTAACGTCCACCCTGATCCACTCCACACTCAAAGCCGAAGGAGGATTATTAGCATCTGTTTAAGCTAATTAATACTCAGGGTCAGGACGAGAGACACACATGGGGCTAATGCAGCATGAGGAAATGCGCACGGGCCTTACTTCATTTGATCTTACCAACATTTAGCACCTCAAGTATGAGCTGGATTTCACATGTAAGCAGAAAGTAAATTAAACTCTAATTAGACATTTAGCAAGCCTTCTGCAGGCATCCACTGGGAACTGCACATCAAACTGAAATTTCATTTAGTGCTGTTTCAGAAAAGGCAAACATTTTGCTAGGTTTTTTTTTTTGAAGGTTTTTCTATAATAAAAGGCTCCTTATTTGAACCTGTGCGGGTTTTTAGTAGGGCTTTATTCCTGTTTAATGCAAACCCCACAGCTAAAAATGAGACCAAACAAAAATTCTCTACTAAAGACTCACACTCGACCCCAGAGACTCGAGATTTTACTTGGACTTGACAAAACTTGTGAACATCACTGTCTTGCACTTTTTATCTTTTGACCTTTATTATATAATTTAAGACAAAAAGGATCCCAGAAAACATGAATAGCGCTTATAAACTTCAGTTCCTATGCTGACAGATGCTTGAAGTTCTGCAGTTCAAAAGAGAAATCAGTACTCGGTTTGTTTTTTGATGTTTTTACTTCTACTGGAGTCAATCATTATTTCATTGAAGTAACAATACACTTATAGCAAAAATAGTTTTACATAGTACCAAAAAATATAATCAATTTTAAAGGTTCTTTAAAAAGAATAACATAATAATTAATGTAATAGACAATATCACAGCTGATAATCAAATCCTTGCAGAGGCAACTATAGCATAATTGACCATTTGCAAAATTATGATTGACATGCCTCTCAGCTAGTCGCAACGGTCTCTAAAAGCTCAAGCAAAGGAAAAGCTCTGACATAACTCCTCTAAACAAAGTTGTACTGAAAACAGTGGTAGTAGTAATTTAGTTTGGATTATTAGGCTAAGAAATAGTTTTAGTGAGGAACATATAATGTCTGACACACACTATCTGTAGAAGACTGTAGAAGACCACATGGTTCATTCATATAATGTCATAAATTAGGATGTGCTCATGTGCATTGTTTAAGAAAAAGATGGTTCATTCACAATAACGACAGAGTCAAAATTGAGCAAAGAGGCTTATAATGTAAAAGTAGCCTCAGAAGGACACACACAGTAAGAACAACTTAAGATTTCAAATCGACTAAAGAATCCCTAAAGAACCCCCATTTTAACAGTGTGCTTTAGTATGAGTAAGGGTCTAGGCTACTCTACCCACCCCAGTTGTCTGAGGAGTGTTCACAACAATAAGGCACTATGAGGATACAGGCGGTTTGTGGAAGTTCTTTTCTAAATAGGAAATATCCATTACAAGCTCATCTGAATGAACTTTGAGAATCAAGCAAAAGCAAATGCTCATTCATCACAGTAAAGCTTTGATATCCAACTCTGCCAATAGATGCTCCGTGGGGAAATATGACTGGTTATTTTGAGGTTGTAATTCAGCTGTTCGTCCCGTGGGTCTGCCTCATGTCAAACGAGAGTGTATTCTGAAAAGGTTTCATGCTCATTCGCCTCTTGGGTTTTGCGTTTTAAATGGAATTCCTCCCTCAACCAACTTCAGGACTACTTGCACGCTTCAAGTAAATTACGGTGACATTCTGAAGCCTCGACTCTAATGCCATTCCACACTCCCTCTCCAGCGTAATTTGATAAAGGAAATAATTAGCGTGAAAGATTGTGCGCCGAGTCAGTTTAAAGCACTCAGATATAATGAAAAATCTGGCACTGTTAAAACACCTTTTTCTTTTCCTGGTAGAACTGAACCAACCTGAGGCCCAGGATGTTTATCATCGCTGTCAGAGCAAAACTTCAATTCTCAGAAAAAGGTAACTATAGGAGAAGGGAAAAAGGGTCTTTAAATGTACCTTAAATGGATCACATCTTAGAAAACTGTTTGAAATAAAAGACTATGTAAATGTTGCTGAGGTCTATACCACAATATATAGAAACTAAACTTTTATTGAATTGTTTTTGTAACATCACAAAAGCCCTGTATTTATGTATTTAGGCTGCTGTGGTTTAGCCCCGCCAATTAATACTGAAGTTATAAGCAGTGTTTCAGCCTGGACTGCTAAATGATGAAGAGAGACTGGATAATGTTTTTGGCACATAAAATCACAAGTTTCCAGGTGTTAATATGACACAAAAAAAAAAAAAAACAGACAGCAATTACACAGGTAATTCACCAGCTAAAGTGTGTTTCTAATTGCTTAAAATAAAGGCCATTATATGCGTAAAATTGCACACATAATTTATAGGCTGTGAAAAAAATGATAAGGGACTGAGCCAAAAACAAAAACAGCCTTATATAAAATATTAATTACTTAAAGTGATTCCTCTAACACCACCAGGTTCTATCTGAGAGATTTTCACTCATTAAACAAGAAAAAAACCCAAACTGAGAACAGATGGTGAATGAGAAAGTGACTGCTTTCAGTCTCAGTATGGATAATCCTATTGTTTGGCACCATGTTAGTAACAATTTCACTTTTTTTTTTTCAAACAGACACTAACAGAGAGAGAAAGAAAAAACCTTCATTAGGCTCCTGTACGCATCGCGGCAAAGACAATGCCAATTTAGGCTCAGAGACAGCAAAGCAAAGCATCAATGTAGCAAAAGCATGTCTAGTCATGTCATGGCAAGAAACAGAGGGATTTCTCTCTTTTTTTTTGTCTTTTTCTTTTTTTTTTTTTCAGCTGGCATTATCAACAGACCAGGTGTTTTTAGCTTGTTCAAATTTGTTCAGACATAGCACTGTGGCCGATGGGCAGGATATCTGCAGGTGCCCGCTAAAATAAAACAGCAGCAGGGCGGATGAGGCCAGCAGCACATCGGATGTGGTGGAGAAATCGCTGGCGAGAGACAGAGCAAACGTGCAGGAAGCAAGATCGGCCACTGAATCTCAATGCTACTGAACGTAATCTCTAATAACTCCACCATAAGACCAATCTTTGGAAGAATGAGGCTAAATCTAAGGTTGTGGTTTGCTGGTGGTTCAGCCAAAACAAGGCAAGTTTGCATAGTATTCCCCTTTACCCCAAATATAGTCAATCTTTGGTGTCTGCCCTGGAGCTA
Organism: Piaractus mesopotamicus; assembly: GCA_023558415.1. Taxonomy (NCBI): domain Eukaryota; kingdom Metazoa; phylum Chordata; class Actinopteri; order Characiformes; family Serrasalmidae; genus Piaractus; species Piaractus mesopotamicus. Next base: position 14,544 of record JAILXH010267268.1, on the reverse strand, counting down.
TAAGGCTTATGTAGCTAAAAAATACTTGTAGCTAATAAGAGTTAGCATCACTATTAAAGACAAGGTTGTAATAATTTAGGTACGCAATTTGCACATTAACTACATCAGCTTTGCACCTTCAGTGCAAAACTAAAAAAACAAGGCACGAAACATGTTTTGTGCTGATTAAATACATTTGTGGTAAGGAGGCAACTGTGCTAGCTATGGAGCTAAGACTGCTAACATAGAAATCTGCAGTTACCCAGATCTTTTCCATAAATATATCTCTGAAACCTCTCTCAACTCACTCAAACCGCATCCTGATCTTCAGTAGTGTTGTACAGACTTGTTGGTATGGTGTAGGACACAGTACTACTTACTGTGAACTATAAAAATGAAAAACATTTCACCAAGTAGCCGAACATACAGGTCAGCTATTTTAGAGAACAGGTGTTGTACTGAATTCCAACTCAGAATCTGGCTCCTCTTTGTGTCACATGGATCATATGGACCTTATTCCTGCTGTTTCTATTTAAACATGTATTTTTAGTTTGAAAATTCAAGATTATCAATTATCTATAAAAATAAACAACAGAAATTGTGAACGTAATTGGTAGCGTACATATGATTGTGTGACATGCATGAAAACGAAAGAGAGTTTAGCACAACACCTCTTGTCTAAAATGGTTGACCACTGTGAGTTTTTATGCATTTTCTGAAGTTCATCGTGAGCCATACTGTGCCCTAAACCACATCAGCATTTCTGCACAACCTTAATAAAGATGTAAACACAGTTTGAGCTGGTTGAGAGAAGTATTATGCTTGTATTTTACAGAAAAGGTTTGACTACTGACTTCTAGTGATTGTTAGCAATGTTAGCTTCATATCTCCGGCACTAAACTAAAGATACAATTTGTACACCAAACATGTCCCACCTGATCAGCTACATCTGGGGAAAGTGAAACATTGTGTAAATTAGATATTTTGCCAAAGGCTTAATATTCAGTTGCTGCTTTGAGTGCCTACAATAAATGATTCAACCTTGCTGACGGGTACTAATAGCTTAAAGGATGCACGGTTCTATAATGAAAGTAACAGTAATTCGTTTGTGAATTTGTGGTAGGTATACAATGACCTGTGTAAGGTAACAGGTAAAAGGTTAATTAGGTTCATACTCTGTGTGTGCGAGTAGTTGACTTTGGGCCTAAATTTAATTAACTAAGCTTAGGGTTGTCAGTAAATTCAAAGAGGAAATTATTTTCAAGGGGCATTTATGCCATCACCATGCTGTATTTAACAAATTGGACACTGAAATCCATCTATTTGCTTTCATCAGAATATATGTAAAATAGCAAACCAATTTTTGCCAATTACAGCTGTTACATTTGGAAACACAACACTCACAACACTGCGCTGCATTAACATTAACAGTAACCAGCAACATCTCTGCACCGTTCCAATCTAATGAATCTTATTGGCTTTATTCACAGCTTCCAAAGAGAAAGGGCCAATTACCTGTAATGATAATTAGTACATGTAAAAATCAACTAACAATTATCTTCACCAACATAGCTGCACTATAGTGCTGGGACTTAACATTGACTACACAGACCGGAATAACATCTATTACAGCCCCAGCTAGAGCAGAAACAGCCGTTTAGGGAGCAATACAGCTAGTATTTTCCTCCATGTGTGAATCTATTGTGAGCGCTCTGTATTGATACCAAAGCCTGCTGGGGGATGAGGGATTGATATCTTTGCAGGCTGGAGGACAAAAGAAACGGCTGTTTAATTTGACTTGATGGAGCCGGACAGGTGAACCGGGGTTTGCTGCGTTTGATGGGCTTTTTTGTCATGAGCCTGGTTTCGCAGTTAGCAGAGGTAGCGGATGTGGGGGGGGAAAAAAAGAAACACAAAAAACAAAAGGACTGGATCTAGAATGGCTTTGTTCAGCCTGTCTGAGCTGTGAACAGCCTATGGTAGGCGGGTGTTTGACGTGGTGTGAGGTCCGCTGCCTCCACACATACAGCCGTGTGCATTGTGCGATTGCTTTTAAATACCACACCAAGTACTGAACACAGGAAGACGGCTCGCTATATACTACTCTAAGACTGCATTAGAGACAACGCAACATTTCTTTAGTGAAGTTCCCTTTGAGATTAGAAGCTCTTTCTCCAGAGTTTCTCACCTTATCGTTTGTCAAAGGAATTCTACAATAGTCAGTTCCGACCACACAGTCTGATTGGCTAAAAAAAACGTTCTACCAGCATTATCAAATATCGTCACTGCCAGACCAAAAATTAACTGAAATTCCCTTTTAACTTACATCTAAAATCATTGTTTCCCCTTCTACTGAAATGTGACCATTTTGGAGATACAAGGTTTTGTGATAATATGATAGCAGCACATGTTTTGACCATATATTTGTATCTATCCACTGACCACTGGTTGCTAAATAACTACAATTGTTGCTTACCTTTAAACTGCTGCTAACTGTGAAACATATGTGATAAATCTGTAAATTTTGGTTACAAGCTGTGTTAACTTGCATAGTAAAGATATTTATCTTCATTTATTAATACACTTTACTGCATGAGCTATAGAACACAAGAAGGGTGTGGTTTCATGAATATTTATGATAACTCACTGCCTCTTGTGTTCTACTGCTTAAATATGGTGAATCACAGGTCTAAAGGCATGTTTTACACCTGCTTATTGATAGTTTATTTGTGCTAATCCATACCTTCATGATGTGCTTTGGTAGCAGATCAAATCTAAGGGGAATTGATCTTATACTTTATTCTTTTAAAAATGTTTTACATTTATGTTCCTTGGGGCGAGCCTTGAAATGATTACATACAAAAAATCTGAGACCACCAGCGAAAACATTTCTATTTTGCATTCTTTTCATTACAATTCATATTCTGTGAAGAATTTCTAAATATTTGACATGTTCCCCTTTTGCTTTAATGACAGCGTGCACTTGAGCTGGCATGAACGGCACAAGTTTGCGGGAGAGTCTGAACACAAACGTAAGGGGTAAAACACAAAAAATCTGACCTTTCTGTACAAAAGCCACAACATGGTCAATGTCACAACTGCTATCTCTACGCACCTCACGATTCGTTTCGATTATGATTCAGAGGGCTGCGATGTGATTATAAAATGCTTATCGATGCATCTTGATGCATCTTTTTCTACACAGGATTTATTTTTTTCTCACTGTGTGACAACTTGGAACTTTTAAAGCACAGAATTTGTAATGATCCATAATGAATTTACTTCCAATACATTTTATTAATTAATCAAATGGAAGTGATGTGGCAAGTGAACTGGAAGACTCTCATTTACTCCTTTTGTTTGGAGCACATGAGATGCTGCTGCCATTCATCTGTGATAAAATGTGCAGTTACGGTGACATAAGATCCTGTGGCAGTGGGTGTCCACGCAGCAGATTACAGCTATTCTACTCATTTTCTTCAGTGATTATATAACTTCGGTTTGGTCTCGTTGTAGAGAGTGGGGGGGATCGCTGTGTCAGTAAAATATCTCCGAGACAGGACGCTGTATCTCGGCTCCAAAGCCCTGGTGCTCAATGACTGAGTACAGACGCAAATCCTTGGCAATAAAAGTTGTGATAGAGTTTGTAGTTCACTTCATCCTTTCCGAGTTGGGAGGAAGTTTTGACATAGCTTGAATGAAGATCCTCTGGTTGGCAGCAACTACAACCGGGCGGAAAATCAGTGGAAACATGTAATATGGTTTCCCCTTCAACTCCATAGAAGCCAAAGTGCTTCCATACGCTTGCTCAAGGGTCGGCAACATACAGCTCTTTTACTAGCCGCATTTGGTTCCACATCAGAATTAGATTTCTAGGTAAAAATAAAATAATCCTCCTTTGTAGTAAAGCTTTGCTGATCATTCAAACACAGTTTTAACAACAAATGATCTTAAACGCTGGAATTAATGTGGCCTATAACTGCTAGTTCACCTAGCTAGTAGCTAACGAAATGGCAAAGAGAAAGATTAAAATGAACATCAAGAAATTCCAGACGAATGGACTTATTTGCATTTATAATCACTCAGCTGGTTTCCTGATACGTTTAATCTGCAACAAGAAACTGTCAAACACTAAAAAAACACGTGAAACTGAAGTCAGTTTCTTGTTTTCCAGCTTCTTGCTAAAAATTTGCTGGAGAACAAGAAACTGACTTCAGCCTCATAAAAAAGTAGAACATTGAGAGACATTTTACAAGAAACTTCTACTTTTGTGAAAAAAAGTTTTCAGTTGGTGATACAAGAAAAGCGGCTACACCTGAGCTACAGCTTAAAGCAAAGCAAAGTAAGTCTGCGTTTTTGTTTGTATTATATTTTTAGCCTACACTACATTCACACATACTGAGACACATTTACAGCTAAGGTGTTAATATGGACTCAAAATGTTGTGGCTCCCAAGGTGGTTTGACTTTTGCTGAAAAGACAAAATGACTCTTATTAACGTTTGGGTTGCCAACCCCTGCTCTAGATTTTAATGTATTGTGTACGCCACAGACTGTCCAGGCTTTGCACTTCCGGATTTTGCAAAGTTCCGCCTTTGCGTTCCGTCAACATGAAGTTATCAATTAAAATTTAGAAAATCGATTTTTGACATTTGTAAGTCGATTCAGAATCATCCACGTCCGCATCGCGATGCATCTAAGAATCGATTTTTTCCCCCCACTCCTGTGCTTTCTGTTGTTTATTTACAAGTTTATGGGTGACCTTGGTCAAACTGCTTTTTTATGTTCTCAGTAATAAGCACACATCTTCCACATAATTATACACACTTTAATACACAATTATTGTTTATGTGCTAAATATAAAATACCGGGAGAAAAAACAAGTTACAGTACATTTT
>JAILXH010267267.1:0-12441 GCA_023558415.1 Piaractus mesopotamicus | reverse complement strand
AGAGAGAGAGAGAGAGAGAGAGAGAGAGAGAGAGAGAGAGAGAGAGAGAGAGAGAGAGAGAGAGAGAGAACACAATAATGACATTGCAACTGATAGTTATTGTTAAAGCAGATATCATGTACACTCTTAAAAAAGACTCTGAGGGTTCTTTAGCAAAGCCAAATGTTCTATGCAGAACAATGGGCTCTATGTAGAACTATTTCATGCTTCTTTGCATGGTGAAACAGTTCTTCATCTCCATCTTTTTCAAGAGTGTAAGTAAATACCACATAAACACTGATACACTGATATCATAACTGTCTGGGCTAATTTACATTTAGCCCTATAATAGTTGCTGTTCTTTATATTGCTGTAGATGCTTTACAAGTTCTGAGATGACATTAAATCTGGGGATGTATGTAGGTTGTATATTTAGGTTTTAGTGGTGCATCATTTTGCCACATATTCTTGTGTTTGGACCCAAATTCATACATTTTATCTACCCGTTCTTCACTGTACATTACAGAGTCTCTCTTTTACTCCCATTATGCAGAATCTCTTTCAGACACTCTGTGTCTCGGTCAGCGCACTTGTCTGAAAGCCTCTTTAACACATGCTGCATCTCTTTGTCTACAACAACTGAACCTGTTTTGACACAGTCAAACATAACCTGCCTTTCATTGGAGGATTTTGGTCATGTCACTACTGTACTGCATGGTTTAAACATGCCACCTGAAGATCACGAATATAATGCCCCTTACCTAAAGACATATAAAGATGCATACACCTAAAAATATGCATACAATTGGTAGATACATCCATAAATAAGCAATGAGCAAACACACAGATGGAAACAACTGAATGACATCAATAAATCACAGTATCAGTAATAATATTCACATCATATGAATTTCCTATATGCATAGTCTAGTGACTGAAAGGCAGTCTGGCTCAGCAGGCTGAGGTGGAGTTTACGCAGGCTTGATCTGACGTAGTGGAGCTTTCTTAGCTGCCTCGTCCCTCATGTATCTCCTGAGGTATCTGATGGCGGAAAGTGCACTTATATTGGCCAGCAGAGCTGAATAAAGATAAATAAAGAGAGTGGCAAATACATCATTTACTTTCCATCATTTATCATTAAATCTTTCAAGCTACATTCAGTGAGTCATGTATAAAATATATGATGTTGTTTTTCTGCCACTAAGCAGTTATTATTACTTCTGTATATTTTTCAGTTAACATAATAGTAAGTTGGAGTTCACATTGAATGGAGGTAAATTACCAGCTTTCCACATATCTGCTCCTTGAGGGTTGGCAGACTTCAGGACCCACGAGGCAAAGGCAATGCAAACCAAGCACATGTCTGCCTGCTGCAGTGGCATCAGTGGTGCATCTACTCCTAGAAAGATGAGCAGGGAGAGTGAATTCCAAGTTAATTACTATGAACAATGAAAAGTATAAGAAATATTAATATTAAATATTAGTTGATGACATAACTGTATAACTTCAAAGCTAAAATAGCATAGAGTACAGTGAAAATAACATTAGCTAACTATAAATATACTGCTGTTATATAGTGCACACTTTGTTTTCCACCTTTTACCCTGTTCTTCAGTAGTCAGGACCAGGACAGAGTAGGTATTATTTGGTTGGTGGACTATTCTCAGTCCAGCAGTGACCCTGACATGGTGGTGGCATGTTTGTGTGTGTTGCGCTGGCCTGAGTGGATCAGACACAACAGTGCTGCTGGAGTGAGTTTTAAACACCTCAGTGTCACTGCTGGACTGAGAATACCAAAAATATACAGCCAACAGCGTCCTGCGACCACTGATGAGGGACTACAGGATGCATAACACAAACTGTGCAACAACAGATGAGCTATTGCCTCTGACTTCACATGTACATAGTAGAGCGACAAGGTAGGAGTGTCTAATAGAGCGGACAGTGAGTGGACACAGTGTTTAAAAACTCCAGCAACACTGCTGTGCCTGATCCACTCATACCAGGACAACACACACTTACATGCCACCACCATATCAAAGTCACTGCAGGTGGTTTCAATGTCACCTGGTGGTCCTCTGGGGGTCCTGGCCATTGAAGAACAAGGCAAAAGGGGGCTAACAAAGTATGCAGAGAAACAGGTGGACTACAGTCTGTAATTGTAGAACTACAAAGTGGAGCTGATAAAATGGACAATGAGTGTAGATGCAAGGTTTTAATGTTATGGCTGATCAGTGTATAAACTTTTATAAACTATCTTATCTTTTTTTTTTTTTTAATCAAGACAGCCACCAGGGGATCCATTTAGACAACTCCAAATGATCAAAGACGCAAAAACACTTCACCGCTTTGCTTGTGTTTTACTCTAGGAACCTAAAGCAAGACAGTCTTTAATGATCTTAGTATCTAATTATGAATCATGGATCTCAAAGCTAGCAGACTCCCTGGACCCACTGCAAGAATGCAGCGGCAAAACACAGCTCCAAAAGCACAATGGGACACACTAAGAGCCATGAAAACAAAATATAGATTCCTATATAAAAGCAATACATGCAAAACCTGTCACTGTAACTACTGGCCCAAATAGTGTTATATAACAGAAGTGTTTTTGACTCAGAGTTGATACTTGTTAAGAATGAAAGCTTGTCTATTTTTATGTGCAGTTCAAAGTAAAACATGTGAATGCTTCCTGGCACATGGTAAATTTAAGAAGCCAGCCAGCAGCAGTGGGAGCAAGCGCTCACGTACGACCATTCCATTGGCGTCAACATATTCCGCCTGCCACTACGTGCTCAGAGTCAGCCCCCACTGACAGCTGCAAGTACAGGAATCAACCAAGAGCACCAAAATGCAAAGAGGAAAGTTGATCTGGAATGGTTTATCTCTATAAAATGTTCTTCAAAGAACTAACACCTATTCCTAGTAAGAAGTAGTACTTGCTGAGGCTTTCTTAATAGAGGGGCTGTTAAACTAGGCGTCCCCTAAGGCAACAGAAACTTGAATCTCCAGCGTAAGGCACAAGGCTCTGGAAATAAAAATGAAACCACATAGGAACACTATGTACACAGTATGTCATGTGAATGGAAAGGTATCAAAACTCTACAGAGCTCATATGCGTGTGCATGTGTGACTGATAGTAAAAATAGTTAAAGGCTTACTTGGATCAGCAATAGCTGTCTGCATCTCACTGCGTATGTTCTGCTGGTTTGCCAGCTGCCCGAAAATGCGGTTCTCCAGGCTGAGCAGGAGCGGGTCTGGAAATGGCTTCTCATCTGGGCCCATGGCATTGATGGGCTGAATTCCTCTCTGAAATGACCTTCTCCTGTTTTTCACAGGGGTCAGAGCCCAAGAGTTGGACTTCTCAGGTGGAGCTGTGAAGTCTGAGCGACGAACCTTCCTAAAAGAAAGAGGGTTATTTCTCAAGAAGTTCCAGCTATTATTGGTCTCAGGAGGAAGTTCCTCATAAGTATCTGAAGCTGCCACTGCATTGTGGCTCTTGGCCATGTAGTCATGTCGTGTGACAACTTGTATGACTGTTTGGTCGTGTTCCTCATCCTCATCCGAGTGGGAATCATCAGAGAAGAAATAATCATACACCTCTGGGAACTGGAGGTTTCTGTTTACTGAGCGCGAGCAGGAGAAAATGGGCACCAGCTCATCTTTACTGCTGCTAGTGTTCTCCGCAAGTGGGTAAAATAAACTTCCATCTTCAAACTCTGAGAAAAAATGGTCATATGTTTCAGGAACAGATGTTCCAGTTCCGTCAAGATAGGAAGCAGTTGTGTTGTCGGCAGCGGAGGCACAGCGTTCAGGTTCATCCCCACCGAACAGATACTGGATGATCTCAGAGAAAGTGATGCCAGCACTCTCCATCTCCTCCTCCTCATCTGAGAGACAGACTGGGGATGAAGCATCCACACGATCAAATGGATCTATGTAGTCGTCCTCAACTTCTGTGTGAATGGAGTGATTTGAGTGAACAGAGTGGAGGGAGAGCAGGGAGGCATTCCTCAGAATTTTTCTGATGGGTTCAGCTTCAAGAGCTTGTAGATTCTGGACGCTAATGTTCTTGCACATCTTTCGAAAACACTGCTGAGCATTATCTCTATAGAGAGGTGTTGGAAGGGCTGTTTCTGAACTTAGCATGAACACGTCCTCCATTTCAGTCCCTGTTCCAGATGGATCTGCATCACTCTCCCACATGGCATCTCCTGAGTTTGGAGACTCTCGAGACCCCTCATCTAACTTGGCTGCCTCCTGGGTCTGGAGCTGTGAAAGCTCTTCGTCAAAGTCAGATATGAATGACATATCACCGCTGGAGCGGTCTGGCTTAGAGTCATCAAAGTGAGTGAAGTACCCTGAATCTGCTGCGTCTGAAATGTCTGCAATACCACTGTCCTCTGGCTGGAGCAGAACACTCGGGTGCTGGGCTTGACCGACCAGACGAAGTCTTAAAATGTCATTTATTGTCAGCTTCTCCATTTCATTCCAAAAGGAAGACATAGCATATACAGGATGTGTGGGCTGACTTACAGCATCTATAGTCTCTAAGCTTCTGGCTCCATCCATTGGCTCAGGTGTAGGAGATTCCATGCCCTCCATTATCTCACTAGGTGACAACTTGTGGTCTTTGGATGAAAAGTTCAGTGGCACATTCTGGTCTTTACCTTTCTCTTTGTCAGTGGTGTTAATATTAGATAATGTGTGCTCTGCTCCGTCTATTGACTGGAGAGTAGGAGATGCCACACCCTGCATTATTGCACTAGGCAACAACTCATGGTCTTTGGGTGGATGTTGAAGTGGTACAAAGTGTACATCAGCTTTCTCTTCATTACCGGTAGTAGAAATATTTGATGAGATGTGCTCCACAAGAGGACTCTCTGGGGCAGTGATCTGTATCAAAGGCTGACACTTCCTGGACTGCTCTTTGAGGAACAGCCCTTCATTTCTGTTAATTCCAGGTAAATCTGTTAAGTCCTTTGGTCTTAAGGATGTGGAAATCCCTTCCATCCAATCTTCACTTTGCAAATGCAAGAAAAGTCTGCCATTTTCACTTTCTAGATTTTTGGCTTCTGCCACTGACTCAGAAATAGGAGAATTCAAACCTGGCATTATTGCACTAGGTGAGGACTCATGGTCCTTGGATGGACAATGAGGTGGTACATAGTGGACTTTACCTTTCTCTTCATCTCCAGTGGCAATAATTTTAGTTGAGATGTGCTTTGTTTCATCTATCGACTCAGCAATAGAAGATGCCATACCCTGTGTAACTGCACTAGGTGACAGCTCACGATCTTTGGATGGACAATGAGGGGGTACATAGTGCACTTCATAGTTCTCTTCATCACCAGAGGCAATAACATTAGATGAGATGCACTTTGTTCCATTATTTGACTCAGGAGTAGAAGAATCTGTACCATGTATAAGTGCACTTGGTTGCAACTCAGGGTCTTTGGATGGAAACTTTGGTATTACATCCTGGACCTTGTTTTTGTCTTTATCACCAGAGGCAATGATATTAGATGAAATGTATTCTACTCCATCTATTATCTCAGGAGTAGAAGATACCGTACCCTGTGTAATTTCACTTGGTGGCAACTCATGGTCTTTGGATGGAAAATTTGGTGGTACATAGTGGACTTTATCTTTCTCTTCATCACCAAAAATTTTAGTTGATATGTGCTTTGTTCCATTTATTGACTCAGAAATAGAAGATGCTGCACCCTGTGTTATTGCACTAGGTGACAGCTCACGATCTTTGGATGGACAATGAGGGGGTACATAGTTCACTTCATGGTTCTCTCCATCACTGGAGGCAACAACATTAGATGTCATGCGCTTTGCTCCATTATTTGACTCAGGAGTAGAAGAATCTGTACCCTGTATAAGTGCACTTGGTTGCAACTCAGGGTCTTTGGATGGAAACTTTGGTGTTACATCCTGGACTTTGTTTTTGTCTTCATCACCAGAGGCAATGATATTAGATAAAATGTATTCTACTCCATCTATTATCTTAGGAGTAGAAGTTGTCGTACCCTGTGTAATTTCACTTGGTGGCAACTCATGGTCTTTGGACGGAAAATTTGTTGGTGCATCTTGGACTTTACTTTTAACGTCAACCTCAGTGGCACTAATATTATTTGAAATGTATTCTGCTCCATCCGTTGACTCAGGAGTAGGAGAAGCTGTACCCTGTGCAATTTTACTTGGTGGCAACTCATGATCTTTGGCTGGACAATGAGGTGACAAATAACACTCTCCACCTTTCTTCTCAATACTAGTGGTTAGAGAGATTCGCTGTAATTTTGAGTCCTCCTCAAACTGACTCTTTCTGGGCTCCAGCCTTTCATTTCTGTTTTCAGCAGCAGAAGACAGAATTTCTACTTCTTCCAAATTCATATCTTTCTTACTTTGAGGTAAATCTGTTACGTCCTTTGATCTTATGAATGAAGAGACCCCTTCTGTCAAATCTTTACATTGCGAATGCAAGGATAGCCTGTCATTTCCAGTTTCTAGGCTTTTGGCTCTTTGTGCTGACTCATGAATAGGAGATGCCGTGCCTTGCATCATTGCACTAGGTGACAACTCCTGATCTTTGGATGGACAATGGTGCACTTTGTAGTTCGGCTGATCTGTTGTAGAAAGAGCAGATGATTTTGAGTTCTTGTTAAGTTGACTCTCTGGGCTGGTGATTTTTATCAAAGGCTGACATTTCCTGAACTCTTTGAGGGACAGCCTTTCATTTGTGTCTTCAGCAGTGAGAGACAGCAGGTCTATTTCTTGCAAATGTATGCCAGGTAAATCTGCTATGCCCTTTGGTATTAAGGATGAGGAGATCGCTTTTTTCCAGTCTTCATTTTGTGAATGCAAGGTAAGTCTGCCATTCATAGACTCATTTGACATGACAGCTTCTTCTGAGACTCCTGTTTTTGTTTCAGCTGAATAAGCACTTTTGATTATATCAGCACTTAGACTTGTCAGCATTTGTGCATTCTCAAGACTTTTTTGGGCTTTCCCCATGTTTACAAGATCAGATTGTGCCACTAACTTGGAATCAAATGTCCCTGACAGACTATCCTTTCTTACAAAGTCATGACCATTTCTTTGTGCTGGAGGGACTTCCTCGTGAGTCAGACTAGTTAAATTCTGTTTCATTTCAGCATTATCATAACATGCTGAGACAGCCATCTTCTCTCTTATCTCAGGAAATGATACACAGGAAATGTTAGCTGATGCTGAGGTTTTCCTCTGACTAACTGCACACTGAGCGTCTGACAAGATCACCATTTCTCCAACTTGATACTGATCATGAGGATTGCTGGATACCTTTGAGTAAACTGCAGGTTCTGATGGCAGGAGCACTGTTGGCAATAATGCTGTACTATTGACTTGAGAGTTGCCTGTGTGATGCACTATTGAAGATGAAGATGTGTAATCTTTATTCATCTCTCTGAACAGGAACAGAGGTGTTTCAGTGCTTCTAGGTTTTCTAGCAGTCTGTGATACTACCTCTATTTCATCACAGGTGGTAATTGATGCTGGCAAGGCTTCAGATCCTTTTAGTGCTGTTTTAATTTCCGAAGGCAAATGACTGTTCAGCTGTAAATCACTTCCCACGTTATCTCCATTAACAGGTGCCAATGTGCAATCATTACTTTGGAGTATTAGGGGCTCTACCTTTTTAACAGGCACACCAGTTTCAGTAGATGTGAGACCTACTGCTATGGCAAATTGCCCAGCTGATGCTGGTTTCCCAGTGAGATCACTCTTCCCATGCATGAAGTCTAGTCTTCTTTTGTTTTGTGCAGCTGTTATTGTACTTGGAGATTCAAGACTTTCTTGACGATTTATTGCTGAATCAGGACATGCCACTGTAGGATCCATTACATTTCCTGGGAGTGTTTGTGGATATACTGGGAAACTCTCTAAAATACTGTTTGGAGGCGGTAATAAGATATGAGATGTGTTGCCTAACTCAGAAACAGTTCCTAAGCTACAGTCTGCACATGGATGTATCACTCTGTCCATTTCTCGTCTTCGCATAAATAGGTCATCATCGGACTCACTCTGTTTGGCTTGGAATTGGACCTCGTGTCCGTGGTCTGCTTCTGCCGGTTCGGAGCTCATTCTCTTTTTCTTCCTTCTCTTTCTTCTTGGGGTAAAGGAGGAGGGACTCTGACTGACCAGTTCTTTTGAATTTTCAGAACTATCTCCTTTTACTAGCTGAGAGTTCTCCTGATTTGGACCTGTCAGATCTTTACCTTTGACTAGAGCACAACATGGAGTCTTCCCAGTGTCTGATTTGGGCCTAGTATCTTTGAATAGCTCATCACATTTCATCCTGTCTTTTATTGTGGTCAGTGACCAGTCCTTATCTTTGATAAACAGCTCTGTAACCACTTCTAATTCATTAACTGCCAGCTTACTGTATCTACTAGTATAGGAGTCATCCGTCTGTGTGGACTCATTTCTCTGTATGGCCTGACTGCTCTTTGATTGAGTTTCTACATTCACAGCTATCTCTTTAGTGTCCTTTACTTCTACAGACCCTTTTAAATGGCCAGCCATTTCACCTACCACACTTGAGTGATGCGTATGTGTTAGTGGATCTTCACTGGCTGATACACTTTTCAACCTCTCAAAGAACACATTAACAGTCTCCATTTGTAAGTCGTCTTCACTGCCAGAGAGAACTTGCATTGGGCTGGTTGCGCCATATCTGCTTAGGTAAAGATCCACAGGGGACTCTGCATGGTCAGGACTGTTGGTCTGAAGCTCTGGGTCAGGCACTCTGCTCTCTGCAACCCTCCGTGCTCTGTAGCTTGCAATCTCATCCATGTCACTCATTCCTGAGTCCTCCATGCCTGCCAACACTGGGGGCAGCAGGTTGCACTCCTCACATTCCAGGAAGAATGAGTCCCAGTCTTGCTCTGAGATGTGCACACTGTATTCAAAATCATCCATTGAGAAGCACCAGGGAGACTGCAACAAAATAAAGTGGAAAAATACAGATCAGCCTAGTGTTTAATGCAATGCATAACTAACCTAAAATATATAGAGAGTACAGATGGAGCAACTTATTGATGCATATACATCGCCACTATCAAGACTTTTTAAAGCTTGTAAGTTTAGGTGCAATTTGTAAGTTTGTATGCCCCAGTCAAATTACATAGTTTGTTGATTTCCTACCTAAGACAAAAGTACATATCCTCTACAGAGAACACACTTCTGCAAACTTACAGCTCAAAAGCTCAGCTTTTCTGTGGTGGTGATTGGAATAACCAGTCAAAAATGACCAGTGCACCATGTGTCATCTGAGATTTTACAATGGGACAATAGTGATAACAACAACAACAACAACAACAACAACAAAACTCATCAGACATCAGCATCCAAGTGTTAACATTTATTTGGAATAGAGCATTTCACATCAAACTACACTGAAAGACTGAATGAGTGACTAATTAAGAAAAATACAGAAATTCTGTAGAATCAATTGAACTCATACATCACAACAGTGAAGGTGAGAACAGCTTTTTCTTTGTCCTGTAAATTTTCATTTCAGAAATACAAAGATTTGTAGACCATGTAGAGTCACACAATGACATGAATGCTAGAGGCAGAGTAGCAGTTATGCAGAGCAAAAAGTGACTGTTCAAAACCTAAAATAAGATTTGCCTGTCTGTCAAGTATATATTCAATAATCATTTGACCAGCAAACTACACTGATTCATTTTTTTCCTACATGCACGCTCAGGATGCACATTTAACCCACATACTGCAAATACTATTTTAGGATCTCTGAAACAGCTATAGTTAAACCCTTCATTATCCTTTAAAAAAGTCCATGATTTCTTAACTGTGTGGGGAAAATGAACAAACTTTCATTTTTGAATTCAAGTCTGAATTAATCCTGCTTTTTCATACAGCAAATAAAGTCAAGGTGACAATATTTTGTTTTAACCTCTTCATTAAACCAGCAACACAAGGTGGAAAGTTGCAAAATGTTGTAACACTTTGTTAATTGTAAGAAAGAAATGCACACAAAACAGCCTTTCACCAACTTAACATCTGATCTACAGTCAAATGGAATTAGTAAAATAAAGAAAACAATAAAAATAACAGTAACGTGTTTTTCATGAACTACATTGATTCGAATGCAGAGTTCCCACCGTGATATTCACTGACAACCCAACAGCAGCCTGTCAGTGGCCTGGTAAATTACTAAGGCCATGTGTTTCTAATCACTGCACTCTCACTGCTAATCTTTTCTCCCAGATATACATTACTGAAGTACATTTGTTGACATGTCGGGGTGCCCTCCTACCTGTTCAGCAGTGTGCTGTTTTGTTGTGGCTTAGCTGCCAGAGCAGGTCAGTCCTGTGCGGTCACTGTGAGGGGCAGTGAGTGCCCTTTGAAGGCCGTCCTTGTGCGGAAGAGGCGTGAGCCACTCAGGCCCTATGATCTGTTATAAATAGAGCAGTGTTTCTGATCACGTAATACACGCAAAGCTCCTCTCTCCGACACCCACCCTCCATGGGCCCCCCAACAGAGGCATACCATTTCGACACCTTAAATAGACCCTCACTTGGCAAGGTGCTACAAAAAAGGTTTTGTACTAGATCTTGAAAAAAATGTATTTGGTATTAAATGAGAATACAATGAACAGTCATGAGAATATATATAAAATACATAAGCAGAGAAATCAGCAGAAAGTCAACTTTTTATTGCATTTTTTGGGTATTTTATCTTGTTTTATTTAAATTCTGCTTTGACATATCTTTCGAAAGTTTCTGATAAATTGGATGTGAAAAAGGCAAGGCCTTATGTAACTCTATTGGCAGTAGAAAGGTTCTAGCAGCTGGGAACGTAATGGTAAGAACAGTAAGACTCTCAACACAGGAGGGTCAGCCAAGGTGTGTGTGTGTGTGTGTGTGTGTGTCAGCTGACACATGTCTGGTGTGATGTCGCGGACAAAGATGTTGAGCTCTTTTCCTTTCTGGCTCCCAGGCCAATCATGGAGAATAGCACAGGAGGTGGTTCATGTCTTTGGTGACCACTCACAGAATGCATTCACATGACAGTCATCTGACCAGGTCTAGTCTGATTCTCTACAGCAGGACACTGATTCAAACCAGTGTGAATTCATTGCTTTTAAACTTAACTTTACTTGTTAATCTAAGAATATTGTCCAGGCTGGGATCATCAGGTTATCAACCACTGGGCACAAATGTTGGTATCACTCCATTTTGATAGATGTTATGTAGATGCTCAGTCTGTCTTTAACTAGCATTCAACTAAAAATCTATTAAGCGCAACTGAACTCAAAGCAGTAAGTAGATTCTATTAAATCTACCCCAAACCTAAATACCCCTAAACCTACCCCTAACCTTAGCTTCAACACAAAATCTGCACTTACTCCTAAACCTAACCCTTACCTGGCTACTGTTTTGGATGGTCAGGGCATTTTTTATAACATCACAGCAGGTTACATGAAGGCTATGCAGCACTATGTACACGAACCATAGAGTCGGGCAGGTCACTGCTACAAACACATTTTTTTCAACAGAGATAAACGAATAGCAAGATTACACATTAACAAAAACACAAGTTAATATAAACCCAACAATCAATGCAACACCTTTCTATAAAGCATGCAAAGTTTATCCCAACAAAAATGACATGAAAAAAATCAGACAGCTGAAACGTAAATACTAAAGACAGAAGAAGGCAGCAAACTTAAAAACCCAAACTGTCAAGCATCCTAAGCTTAATCATACTGCCACTTCGGGGCGCGACTTTTTGTGCAGAAGGAGATAGATCAACAAGGGCTGACGTTTTATATGTGGCTTTCGAAATGAGAATCGTCTACTCTGTCGAAGTTTTGGTCTCGCTTTTACAGATGCCCTGGCAAATCTTTTGAATATCTCGAGCATCAGATTCAAAGTTCATTCAAAGGAACTAACATTAGCTCAGTGAACAGATTTTGTTAGGAACAAAAACACAATTATGTATCTCCAAAATGGTAACTTTACAAGAAAAGGCAAGAACGTTACGTCTTAAAATACAAGAAAAGGCAAAAATGTTAATGAAAAGAGGGTTTATTCCAAGTGATTTTGGAGCATTTCTATTGGCCCATTCATCGTGAAATGTAATGGACAGCAGTCGTGTTCAAATGATGTAGAAAAATAAAAGTAGACAACAGTGGAGACATAATGGTTTTTTGGACAGCAAATTTGTTTTTTGTTTTTTACGCTTTCAGTCTTTTCTGCTTAAAGGTGTTGTGATTGATTTCCTCTTGCAATCAGGTCCTAGGGGATAGATTACAGGGTCTACAGCCCATGTGTCAAACACAAGGCCTGCAGGCCAGAGTAGGCCTGCGACACAATGCCTTCCGGCCCACAAAAGTGTTTTCATTTTCTATAAATATTAGCTCGTTTCACAGTGCCCTGCAATTCATTC
>JAILXH010267263.1:6367-16869 GCA_023558415.1 Piaractus mesopotamicus | reverse complement strand
TGAGTAGTTATTCTAAGAAACCATAGTTACTAAGTAATTCTCTATGAGACTCAGTAGTTGTTGTTTAGTTAATAGTAAACTACCCTCATCAATAGTTCACTATTATCTACTGAGTAGTTAACTAGTAGTCCTTGGGAGTTAAGAGTAGTTACTTAAGTGTTAATGCTACTCATTCGTTCCTGCTTAGTTTCTTATTAACTACGAAACAGTATTGTAAAGTGTTACCAAATACACTATGTAAGTTTCCTAGTATATTGTTAATGTACATTTTACCCAAAATAATTGCACAATGCTGTGGAATACAATGTAATTACCCAGTTAATAGCTGGAAAATGCTGGGTATTTCAGTGTAATTTAGCTAGACAATGTTGCAACTGACCATCATGTTACCCAAAATACTGTATCTACAGTGACCGTAATAGAAAGCGTTTCCGGTAGGAGTTTCCGCTAAAATGGCATATAAGTGTACTGACAAGTTGGGTGCAGCTAATAAACAGTAGAATCAATGTTTGTCTTGGTCATGTTAAAGCCATGACAGTGCAATCTACGTCTATGAAATACACTTTTCCTTTCCTCCCAATATAGCTGCGAGTGGCTAATGAGCATGTCTATCCCTGGTGCTTCCTCTGACGGTGGCATGTGTTCTGTGGAGTGTGAATAATCAGCCAATTTCTATTCTAGCGGCCTGTACTTCATGCTGTGCTCCAGCCAGTCGAATCTATCGTCCGACTCACTCCACAAAGACCATTAACTCAATTAATACGCCTTCGCGCTTATCTGTGTCAATAAGATCTTCATTTAAAATATGTATTATGCTACGGAATGGAATGCAGGGGAGGGGAAATGGCCTCAAAGACACAGTAAGAACTTTATTAACAGCAGCTTTATCACATGATCTTGGCTGGGATCTACACGCACTGTCTACTTCACTGGAAACACACGCCTTGTACTTCTACTCACTGACTGATTTATGAGCTACAGCCTCCTTACAGTTCCCATACATAGGTGTATTTTTCAACTCTAGCCCTTTATTAGCCCCCTACAACATCCACCAATAGAAAGGGACCATCATAGGAACACTGCTGACCAGAAAATGTTTGAGTGGTGGGCCATTCAGCACAGCAGTGACACTGACGTGGCAGGTGAAGTGATATTGCTGGGTTTTTTTTTTTTTACACATCAGTGTCACGGCTATGTTGAAAGGGGTCCAAAACTGTGCAGCCAAGAGCATCTCTGTGGTCAGAAGCTGACCACTGATGAAGGGCGAGAGCAGTGGTCTGCAAGTACATGCATTCAGGCAACATATGCATATCATGCCAGCAGAATTTGGTCCAAAATAGAATTATTCACTGTTACTAAATTAAATTTATAACAAGGTTATTAAAGAAAATTAACAAATGTGCGGTTAATATTAAAAATTACGTAACTGAAATATAACTGGATTTGCCATGAAAAGCTAACACACACCTTTATGTATTGTATCCTTGAAGCTTTAGCATTAGCCTAGTTAGGTGCAGTAGCTTTAATTTGGCATCGACGCACAGTGGCGCTCGGTGACTCCAAGCACTTTTTATTTTCTCCCAATGTGCTACTTAGAAATTCACCATTAGTGCTGCTGACAGCTGCTCACATCAAGCAGTCCCTGTATCTTTGTACATATCAGCAATATCTGCAATATTTATGTTTTTAAAAGAAACTGGAACTTCTGTAGGTAGAGTGAATTTGACAGACTTTGTTGATATTTAGCTAGCTACGCTAGATAGAATCCATTGCTAACCATAGCTATAGTCTCAAATAAGGTAGCTAGCTTTCATTAGCTGCCGGCACCAGTTGGCTAACATGGAGCCGTTTCTGTGGCACATATACAGCATACGGTTGCTAACTAACTAGCCTAACATTAGCAGTTCAAGGAACACCAGCTTCTTATGAGTAGCGATCATTAGCTGGCTAGCTGTGTTAGCAATCTGCCACATAGCATCATCCTTTTAGTTTCATTACAATTTTTAAAGCAGTACATCGGACAACATCCACATTTCGCTGCTCACTCAACAACATGACTCCTGGCTTGTATCTTAACACTGTGGTTATGCTGAGACATTCTGATTTCCACTTTCTGCCATAGTTGCTTGTGGTGCGGGAAGCCATGTAGTGTCTCTGACATAAACTAATGTGGCAGCTAACGTTAGCTGTTCACACCAAGCTGATGTAGGAGAAATTACATTGTCCCTGGTTTGCTGCCTGTGGCATTAGCTTTTTAATGATATGAGTACAAAAATCGTTGGTAAATGTGATGCATGATCTATGTCAGCTGGATAACTGATAATAAATGCTGTTAGCAAAGGCTTCTAGCTAGGGTAGCTAGCTAAATATAAACAAAATCGATCGTATTTAAACTATGTACGCTAGTTGTGCTTTCTTTTTAAAACATGAATGTTACAGGAATTGCTGTCATGTTGTTCAAAGACACAGTGACTGCTTCATGTGAGGCAGTAGGCAGTAAACCTAGCTAATGTTATGCTGTTTGGGTGGCATCTTTCCATAAAACAACCCGCCCATCATTACGTTTACATTTACATTTACGTTATTTAGCAGACGCTCTTTACCAGAGCGACTTACAATTTGATCATTTTTGACACAGGTAGGCAAAGGTAGTGTTAGGAGTCTTGCCCAAGGACTCTTGTTGGTATAATGTAAGGTGCTTACCCAGGTGGGGATTGAGCCCCAGTCTACAGCGCAGAAGGCAGAGGTGTCACCCACTACACTATAACAACCACATATTACGTCACGAGCGTCTTCAAATTTTCATTGAGGCACTAATTCGAAAGTCTTTCAAAGTCTTTAAACAGTTAACATCTAAATACATATAAATGTATGGGGGTAAAACAAAGCAATGTTTTACCCCAATACATTTATACGAGTACAGTGTAAAATAAACTTGACATTAATCAATGCTCTCAATGCAATGCTTTCTATGTGCTATAGCTGTGCTTTGTACTGTATCTGCTACGTGACACTTTGTGGTGGTCTGGTGTTCAGTGGCCTTTAAAAGTTCAGAAGAAGACACAGCAAGCAGGTCTAACAGAACTTTCTCTCAGTATGTTAACTAAGATATATATATATGACTTTGGTAGTAAAAAGTTGACGTTGTCATCAGCAGGCAAGTTTGATGAGTCCCATAAGAAGTAAAACCAAATTACAATTCAGTTTGCTGGATTAACAGGTGAAATTCTGGTCATATGTTGATTGCTGCAGAAAAACATATTGGCTAGTGTGAACAATCCATCGCATGTTCTCCAAAAGCCTAAGATCAAAACTCTTTGCTCATAAAAACATTAGTTGGCTTGTGTCTTGGCCACTAACAACATTATTTTCTCTGTGCTTTAACGGCTGTTGCTGACAAAGCTATCTAAAGTTTTTCGACAGTTTCTCACACACTGAACAATGCTGAACATGATAAAAATTTAGAAAAAAAAGGACAGAGGGCATTGTTTTTATAAAATAAATAAATAAAACACTTTTTATTCAAGGAAATAAAGCAGGAGCCAACAAGTTCAAATTTGTATCTGTAATTGGGCATCCTTTTACTCGTATGGGTGATCTGGGACCCCCTTGGCCACTCCTCAATTCAAACCCTGCTTGTAACTGGAGCTACAAGGCAGGGGTTTCTAATAAAGTGGCTAGTGAGTATACGCTCAGAATGCTTCGTCATTATATACAGATCACTCATGATATAATATGAATACAAGTGACATCCCTACATAAACTCCCCAATCTTCTCATTGTGCTCCGATAAAGGCTGAAGAGGAAGATCCAAAAGCTACTGAATTCTAATTGCATGTGTTAGACCAATTTCAGCAAGTTCAAACACAGCTTCTCCACGCGTGTGAAGAATCACAGGCAACATCTTGTCCTTCAACTCATTTTCAAAGTCTGCATTCCACCAAAGCGTCACAGACTTTTAATGACTGCAGCTACTGAGGAAAGTTGAGAAAAGTCGGTCTGCTGCGTCAGCACTTTGGGAATTCTGGACCGCATCCAGGATTCAACTCCCTTTCCATTTCCCTTCTCTCTACGGACCGAGGTCTCGCAGCAAAGCCTTTTCTCATCTCTCTTTTACTCGTGTAGCAAAGAGAAAAAGAGAGCACAGGCAGTAATCTACAGCCTGTCTCAGAGAAACCCACCCCGTCCAATGGAAAGTTATGTGCAGTTAACATAAAACATTTTACAGCCTTTAGGCCAAAGCTGAAAACTCTACTACATCATTTTTCATGTGGGAAGATACACATTCAATTTATGATAAAACAACTGAAATTCGTGGTAAATGAACAAAACACTGCAGCAACAAGACGGACGGAAACAGTCAGAGGAATCCTGAACAGGTAATGCCTTCGTTTACGGTCCATTAAGTTCCAGGTATATTAACTAAGTACGTGTGAGGTACAAACTCCAAAATACTTTGTGGCTTAAACACACTTTGTGGCTTAAACACACTTTGTAGCGCTTTCAAGCTCCAAACCTGGAACCTCAATGAAATGAGTATTGTGAGCAACAAGCTGGTCAGCTAATGTTAGTGGTATGAGTAATAAGTCTAACCTTTGAGATACACTTGCCACCTCAAAACCATAACCTTTACAGTCAGTGTACTAGATGAAAAGGGGAATTCCACCAGTTTTTCAAAGCGTCTGCATAATTACATGGTTGAGATGTGAAGAAAGTCATTCAGAGTGGTTTGATGTGAAATGCTTCATTGTTATGAAACTTACCGACTTATATGTCTACAACACTAATACAGCCATTTTATTTACTACACAAAACCACCAGTGTCCTTACACGTCTTCTTAGTTTGTATATGTAATGCTAACAATGGTAAAATAATGGGAAAAAAAAAGGTTTTCTTTGGGGACTATTTTCTCTACTGAGCCCCTGAAGGGACGTTATGTATTTTTTTTTTTTTTAGGTAAAAGGGACGTGGTGTGTTTTTTAGGCGAGCACACAATACTATCAATTATAGCATCAGGTGCTCAGCACATAGTATCTGGTGCTCACTACTTAGTATCGGCTGCGCACCACATAGTATCAGGTGCTCACCACATAGTATATAGTGCTCACCACATAGTATCAGGTGCACACAACATAGTATCGAGTTTTCACCACATAGTATCAGGTGCGGACGACATAGTATCGTATGCTCACCTGATAATATCTGGTGCTCAGCAAATAGTATCTGGTGCTCACTTCATAATATCGGGTGCTCACTTGATACTATCTGGTGCTCACCAAACAGTATCTGGTGCTTACCAAACAGTATTGGGTGCTTACCACATAGTATCGGGTGCTCACTTGATAGTATTGGGTGCTCACCTGATAGTATCTGGTGCGCACCAGATTTTTAACTAAAAAAAAAAAAGGGACGTCCTATTTTTCTTATAATACACTGCATAGAATATGAAAATAAAAAATAAAATGTTTTAGGTCAAAACAATCTCAAAACAATGTCTCCGACATCAGGCAGTGTATTCATAACCTTTTATGTATCTTTTTGTGATGGGCTTTTAGAGGCATCAGATGATCTGGTTCCTGTCACCACCATTGTGAACAATTCTGACTCAGAGCGTTTCTCTAGAATGGAGCATTTCACACCAAACCACTCTGAATGACTTTGTTTAATCTTAACCATTTAATTACATATACATTTTGTAAAATCATTGAAATTCCCCTTTAAACAACTACTATGTCTGTATGTTGATTGTTCTACTGATCTACTTTTTAACTCATTTAAAAGTACAAAAGTTGGGGACACCTTTCTGACCTTCCGAGCAGGAATTCCCGGGTGAGAGCAATCATGGATTTGACTTTTCTGGAAATTCTGAACACATCAAGAGTCCTCTAGGGCCAGGCTCTGCGCCACAAACCTTTATGAAAGTTTTCAGGTGTCAAACTTTACTTAAGAAATTGAGAATAACATACATAAAATACAAAGAAAATGAGGAGTAGTAGAATTAAGGAGAGGTAATGGTGCAAGAAGTAAATCTTTTGCGTTTTTATGTAGCCATTTTGTTTATATTTATTGCTCTGCATATGAGTTTGTGATGCAAATTCTTCAACAGTCACAGCTAACGACAATAATCGAGATGGAACGAGCAGCCATGCATTCAAACATCTGCTCAGAAATAAAGTGGAAAACATCAGTCAAGTCATTATTAGCAACATAAACGCATGTTGCCAATTAAAATACATTGCTTTCCGATATTAGCAGATGCTGCAAAAACAAACAGCAGCAATACAGGCTATTAAACCATTGTCAAGCAGTCATAAAACTATTCTAAAGGCATTTGCTCAAATATTAAACCTTTGTCTTATGAGGAATCAACAAAGGATATCAATCTATTCCCTGCCGGTGTAATATCACCTGTGCAAAAAGCATCGCCGACGAACATTCATTCGTCATTATTATTATTTGCTCATTCACAATGACAATCAGACGGTTGTAGCAAGAAAACGCTGATGAGGAATATTCATTACTCTGATTAATATTGCATTTGTTCCTCAACGCCTCGCATCGGCTGCACCATAGACACTAAAGTTTCCCATCCTAATGTCCTTCTGGGTAATAAACCACTTGCATAGCAATGCGGCATCTAAATAGCATCAGCCGTGAAGATAAATGATGATCTAAGCACTTTTACGTAATAAATGCACGCCATTATCTTGCGCCAGGCTGAAAATAAACTGAGTTTATTTCAAAAGTGTGGGCTTAGCATCGCTACCACTCAGGGTACCACTTTTAGAGTGAAAAGAAATGATGAAATGAAGTTGTGTCACATCAGATTCAAGCGCTGTCAATCACAGCCGCCGCTCTTTCATACGCCTGTTGAAATCGGTTGGTCTTGGCCACACACCAAAGAAAAGCCCAGAATACTAATAGGCCACAGTGCTGGCGTGCTTTAAAGCAACACTTTTCCATATTTCAATCCAGAGCTTTAATACTGCAGTCCAAAACTTCATCACACACAGTGTCCAAAAGCATCCAGACACCCCTTCTCGTTAGAGAATTCAACTACTTTTGCTGAGATGTTCAAGTGTGCTTGTACAACCCCATTCCTAAAAAAGTTTGGGACGCTGTGCAAAATGTAAGTTAAAACAAAATGCAATGATATGCAAATCATTAAACCCTATATTTGATTGCAAATAGTACAAAGACAACATATCAAATGTTGAAATTGAGAAATTTTATTGTGTTTTGAAAAATATATGCCCAAAAGGCTGGTAAAGTTGTGTAATGCTAAAAACCAGCAACAGGTCAGCAACATGACTGAGTATAAAAAGAGCATCAGAAGTAAAGATGAGGATGTGTTCACCACTCCGTAAAAGACGGCACAATCAAATAGTGTAACAATTCAAGAACTGTAAAATAGCAAAGAACTTGGGGATTTCATCATCTAAAGTAGAGAATGTCATTAAAAGATTTAGAGAATCTGGAGAAATCTCTGTATGTAAGGGACAAGGCCAAAAACCAGTATTTGCTGGCAATGATCTTTGGGCCCTCAGGCGGCACTGCATTAAAAACAGACATTGTTCTCTAGTTTAAATCACAGCTTGGGCTCAGGAACACTTCTGAAAACCACTGTCTGTGAACACAGTTTGGCGCTGCATCCACAAATGCAAGTTAAAAACTCTAAAACGCAAAGAAGAAACCAGATATAAATGGGATCCAGAAACGCCGCCACCTTCTCTGGGCCCAAGCTCATTTAAAATGGACTGAGGCGAGGTGGAAAAGTGTCCTGTGGTCTGACAAATCAAAATTTGTGTCCTCCGTGGTAAAGACCACTCAGCTTGTTATCAGTGCACTGTTCAAAAGCCAGTATTCATGATGGTATGGGGGGGTGCATTAAGGCACATAGCATGGGTGATGTGCACATCTATGAAGGCATCATTAATGCTGAAAAATAGATACGTGTTTTGGCAACATTTGCTGCCCTCCAGACGACATCTTTTTCAGGGAAGGCCCTGCTTATTTCAGCAAGACAATGCCAAATCATATTCTGCCTGTTTTACAACAGCATGGCGCTGTATTAACAGAGTCTGGGTGCTAAACTGGCCAACCAGCAGTCCAGACCTGTTCACCACTGAAAACATTTTGTGCATTATGAAATTAAAAATATGACAAGGTCCTGAAATCCTATATCAAACAAGAACAGGAAAACATTTCACTTTCAAAACTACAGCAGTGTCTCCTCAGTTCCCAAACGCTTACAGAGTGTTCTTAAAAGAAGAGGTGATGAAACACAGTGGTGAACATGCCCCCCGTCCCAACTTTTTTGGAACGTGTTGTTGGCATCAAATTCCAAATAGGCATATATTTTTCAAAAAACAATAAAATTTCTCAGTTTCAACATTTGATATGTTGTCTTTATAGTAATTATCTTCAAAAATATAGTTTACTTGATTTACAAATCATTGCATTCTATTTTTCTTGACATTCTGCACAGCGTCCCAACTTTTTTTATGGAAATGGAGTTGCATAATCTCTATAGAAAAGCACTGCCAATAGAATGGAAAGCTCTGGAGCAGCTGCACATTAGTGCAACATTGGGTGCAGTGGAACAGCATTTTCTGGAGTGATGGAGCTCCATCCAGTACCTTTGGGATGAGCTGGTTTGATCCAGAATTTATCATCCAACATCAGTACCTGACCTCACTAATGCTCTTGAGCCTCACAGCAATGTTCTAACATGTAATGTAGTGGTCAAATCTAACATCTAACAACTTCATCAATCAAGGATTTCTGAAGGCAAAAGATTAGATGATCAGGGGTCAGTTAGTGTTAAAGCTGAAAACCGCAGGACAGTAGATCTCCAGAGGCAGGGTTCCCACTGATCAAGAGTAAGGCCTTCCTGAAATCTCAGCAGCAAACGGTGGGACAGAATCCCTAGCAACACCCCTAATTTTAGAAGGAACATTGGATGAGCCGGTGTCTATAAGCTTTTGAACACAGAGTGTACCTTAACTGGAATGTCCAGAATCTCGTAACATTTTTGTGGCTACTTTTAAGCATCCATTCAGTGTCTAAGGGTCCTGGAAGGCTGGTGTCCTGCACAGTGATTTTCCTGCTCAAACAAAGCTGGTTCAACTCATCTGTTAAGTCTGTTAACATCTGTTAACTCTGAAAATGAATGAAGGAAGCCTTTCAGTCGAAAATCTCTAAGTAAGCCTAAAAATAACAGCAAGATTTTGGCATGTGGAGCCAATGGCTTTATTCCCAAAGTACCACTGCCACCAATATTGACACGTGCTATTGTTTCCCTCAGAGTAAAGCTGATTAGTCTTTAGTATCTTAAAGTACATGCTCATTTGTGTTTAAAACATTTTGAGAAGCTAGGTGCTCCCAACTTTTCCTGGGCAGTGTACTGTACTACAGGAAATGAATGTAAATGTAAGTTGGTACTGGCTGCATAATACACAGTAACTATATCAAGTCTGCAATCCACTAGCATCAGCAAACCTCTGCCTTTGGTGCTCGTCCTTGGAGTCTTTATAAATAAGGCAACATACCCTGAGAGCTGTCTGGGAAACAGGCAAGCAGCAGGAATGCTGAAAGAAAAGAAATCCGGTCAGAACAGCAGCACAGTAATAAATATAATGATACAAAATAGCAAAATAATAATTATTGTTTCTTAACATAGTACTTTTCATTTTAGTCAGAAAATCTCAAATGGGAAGATAAATGAAACACCGGAATGAGGCATTATGGCTTATTATGGTTTAAATGTAGCACCACAACAATTACAAACTCTGGAAGATGCCTAATATCCAGGCCAGGGAATGGGAATGGCAACCCGAGCTATTTTGTCCTGTTTTAACAAAAAATCAAACCCCTCTGGGGTTTGGTCCATTTTATTGGTCTAATGTTGTAACATCTGGGTAAATATGTCTCAGTATGTGCTAATGTCCTGGTATAGGCTAAAATATGTAATATACTATAATATAATAAAAAATAAAAAAGCAGACTTACTTTGCTTTAAGCTTTAGCTCAGCTGTAGCTGCTTTTCTTGCATCTCCAGCAGGAAACTTTTCTGCAAAAGAAGAATAGTTTCTTGTCAAATGTCTCCCAATGTCCGACCTTTTGGTACTGACAGTTTCTCATTGCAGAGTAAACATATCAGGACACCAGCTGGAGTGCATATAAAGACAAATGAGTCTGTACATTTTCCTCTAAATTCCCAATGATCATCCTGAATCTTTCTC
Source organism: Piaractus mesopotamicus (assembly GCA_023558415.1). Taxonomy (NCBI): domain Eukaryota; kingdom Metazoa; phylum Chordata; class Actinopteri; order Characiformes; family Serrasalmidae; genus Piaractus; species Piaractus mesopotamicus. Next base: position 6,624 of record JAILXH010267263.1, on the reverse strand, counting down.
TTCTTTGCCATTTCATTAGCTACAAACTAGATGAGATTTTTTGGTTAAATCTCTGTGTTGGAACACCTAGCAAAGGTTTACTTTACTGCAAAGGAGGATTATTTAATTTTTATCTAACACTCAAATTTTACTGTGGAGCCACAAGAGGCCTCATACTGCCGCAGAGCCCCATGTTGCCAACCCCTGTATTAGGCATATGCTAGATTTTAATATGGATTTTTTTTAAAAATTTATCAATCAAAAATGTATCATACTTG
>JAILXH010267262.1:1866-12174 GCA_023558415.1 Piaractus mesopotamicus | reverse complement strand
TCTCTCTCTCTCTCTCTCTCTCTCTCTCTCTCTCTCTCTCTCTCTCTCTCTCTCTCTCTCTCTCTCTCTCCCCCCTCTCTCTCTCCCTCTCTCTCTCCCTCTCTCTTGCTAAGAGCCTAAAAGACTCCGTCAGCAGTTCAGCTCACAGTCTAGCAAATGAGCTGTCCTATTGAAATAGAAAGGAGAGTGCTCCGTGTTGCAGAAATTGCTGCCACGGCAAGCTGCACTGGAGAGAGGGAGAGGGGCGAAATTACTTGTTCGGACAAAGAAACATGAGAATGTCCTTTTCACTACAAATGTACCAATTTAGATTCACGCTGAAGAGATTACAACCTTTTTTCCCTTTTTTCCCTCTATCTGCTCTCATTATGATGTACAGATTACCTTACTCGCCGCTCGAAAAATATCCTCCAATTCACAAAAAAAGTACCTTTTTTTTTTTTTTTTTTTTGATCGATTTTGTCCTTTTTCCCCTGTATAATCCTCTTAGATATAATAGTTTCATGGCTACTTGGCAAAAATACTCTCATGAGAGCTCTACCTCCACTTGCACTGCTGTGTATAACATATCGATGCTGTCATAAGAAAAGCTTGCATTGAAATGGAACTTTATAGGAGAAAAACGTCTTAATATGTATCAATGTAAGTAGATTTTATTGCAGATTATTTTGAACTATTTCTTTTGGTCCATTTATGATGAAAAATTGACACAATTTAAAAGGCTCCCAGCTTATTTAGATGGTGTAGAAAATTTAAATAAAAAAATGAATAAAAATAGAATTGGAGGTTTTCTTATTTTTAGTGGACAGATATCTTGTGTGCAGAAATACTGCATAGGACTTTTCACAAGGGTAACCTTAATCTACGAACAGTTCAGTAGAGTAGTAACAGTTGCGTTCATATGTGACCTATACATTCTTAAAAATCAAGTTTCATGAATGTTTCACAGTTTGGACATCCTTTAAACTTTGACAAACCAATATCCTACATTTTTATTGTGTTTTATTGTGTTCTTTGAGGTCCACTTATGATGTTTATACAGATTTATGTACCACAAATAGTCAAAAATCATTTTTACATGACCATTTTATAACCTCTCTCTATCTCTTATAATTAAACTGCTCTTTTAGTTACTGTGTCTTTAAGACTGATATTTGCAGATACAACATAGCAAATTGGCTACTGTATTGTGTCTCAGAAAGCAGCCTGGGCTGAAACATTGCTTGAAACATCACTATGTCAGGGCTAAGCTATGGTAGGCTAAATAAGTGAATGTATGGTATCACAAAAACATTAAATTCAAGGCTGTGTTTCCATGTACGGACTAGCAATGATTACATACATAAACCCAGTTTTCAATAATATGGGCCCTTTTAAAAGGTTCTTTTCAATGCCCTTATTTTTAATAGTGTGTATCAAATCAAAGGGATAAATACATCCATTAATAACATGTTTAATAATAACTTAACAAATCAACTTAATATTGCACTCAGAGTAAGTAGTCTAGTCCAGAACTTTTTTCTTTTTTAACCTCATGAAAAGTAAACCATTCCTTCTCTCCCTTCCCTAGGCTGAAGTAATTAAAATTCCATTGGGAAAGCTAATTGGAATGTTAAGATGCGAGGTTATCAGACCCTACAAGCCTGGCGAATTCAACACCTAAATTGACCCTTTGCCATTGTGAATTGCCCATGGGCTGTGCGGCCAGCCCTCTTGTTGTGTGGTCCCGCTTAGGGTCCTCATTACGGGGGGTTTGTCAGGGGAGAGGCGCTGTACTGGATGAGAGAGTTTGAATAAGGCTTGTTTGAATTCATAATTGTGCCTGGCTGAAGGGGGAGATTTGTAAAGCAAGGCAAGGTTCATTGTTTGGCTTGTGCGAGTCCAGCGGAGGGTGTGAGGCAGCTCAAAGCTAATGTAATCTAAGCTATTAGAGAGGGTTAATTAGGAGGGATGAGAGAGGGAGAGAGAGAGTGGGAGAGAGAGGGAGAGAAAAGCCTTTTGGGAGTCATTAGAAGGCTTTCAGTGCTGGTATTGCTGCTATCGTTATGGTTCTCTTACTGGGGGAAAAAAAAGGCAAAAAACTGAGAAAAATACATAGAAGGCAGGGCTCACTATGAAAGATTTGTGGAATTCCTTGAAGGCTGCTCCATAACAACTGTAGCCAGTTGTGGACCTGTGAACATGATGTGTCTCAGAGTGGAATAATACTCTCTGCTGTCTGAAAATTACGCGGCTTTCTTTTTTTTTTTTTTTGTAACTATTTAAACTCTTTACTAAAAAGGTTTCAGTGATATTTTTCTTGGTGCAGCACTGATGAGAGAAATTTTGATTCTGAGTTTATGAACACTGACAGTGGAAGCAGTGCAGCTCTAATGACTGTAAATTACCCACTGTTGTTTGGACATTGTTCACCCCTAGGATATCAGTGTCTTACAGGTCAATGGCTTTACGTCTGCAGGGGAGCACAATACCCTTACATTTTAGCTTGCGGTCTGATAGTGGTAATCATAGGGATACTTCATACAATATTAGTAATTTTAGAAATTGTTTCTTATCCTCGATATAAAGTATATTAACTATTTATTTGTTTGTTAGTTTGTTTAGTTAGTTAATTATAATAGTGTATATATATATATATATAGGTAGATAGATAGATAAATTTATGCTATACATTTTTACTTACGTATATTCTATGTTTGCCGTGTATGTATGCTGCATTTTTATTTCCCACTGGGAATAAAGTGTCATCCCTCTGTTATCATAGTTAATGAACTGCAAGCCAAGAAATAGGTTTACTTAACATTTGGATAATATATCAACCAAAATGTAGTAGTAACAACAACATCAATAATAATAATAATGTCCACTTTTGGTTCCCTAAAGCAGTTTATTATAGCAGTTGTTCTTAAACTGGACATCACAGACTCTTGGGTGGTCTACATTTTTGCTCAGTCCTAGTTTTCAACATGTAAGGATACCTGAGGACTGCTTTCAGAACCACTGCCCTAAAGAATCATGTTTTAATAGAGATTTGTGAGTGTGAAGAACCTTTTAACAGCCTAAAGAAATGTCACATAATATAAAGGTTCTTTACCAATATAAGGGATTATTCCTAGATTCTTTACATTGTATGGCGGTTCCTTCCTTTTTTAAAAAGTTTCTTCATGCTCACACATCTTATTTATAAGAATGGTTCTCCATTCATTAAAAGTTTTTTTTAGAGAAATAAAGGTTGTTCTTCTATGGCACGCAAAACTGAATTAGTGGTGAGCAAAATCATTCCTGCTTTGTTTGTGTAAAATAAATAATTATTCTGCCATAAAACTTGACCAACATAAATAAATGTTTCATTAGAGATTTGGTCTCTGTCATTTGACTACTTTGGAGCAACAAATATTTGCCCATGGGAAAATATTCCCCCATATTTCAGATTATAGAGAGATCTTGCAGCACACTGATTGTACAAAAACAGTACAATCTCCAGGAGTGTCTTTGCAGACACATATTGTGAAAAGCCTAGGCTAAATGGAAAAACAGTTAAACACTGATGAAAATGTAACCTCATATTGTAAAATGTGTGAGTTCTGTTTTCTTCGTGGTCTGTGCTGAGAAGCTCAACCACATGTTTAAGTCAGATAGGGTAAGCATCAAACTAGTTTTAGCCAATGTTTTAATAATAGTTTATATATATTTTTTATATTTGCAAAAATATATTTTTGTCTATGTGGGAATGGGACAAAGTCGTCATATTACGTACATCTGTCCAGTGACTGGGTGTTTAGGGCCTAAAAAGTGAGCCGCTAGTTCTGTCAGTGAACTCCAGGCCCTTGCTGTAATGTTTCTGATATTGCCAGTAAGCCTCCCATTTAGATGGTGGCATCTGATATCATGAAGCTTTTCTATTTAACCCAAGTAGTAATTTTCACCCCCCTTATAATCTTTAATCTTGATGGCCTATTCAGGAAATGACTTGCTCGCCATGATTGCGACCCCTTTGTCTAAGCATATCTTGATTTACCAAACTGAGTTTCAGACATTTTAGTAGATCCGTTACACCTGCTGGCCTCAGCTGGTCATGATGAGGTTATTGGTAATCAGAGACATCATGTGGAAAACAGTGAGCAATCAGGAGAATGTTTTGGTGTTTTGATTAGCTAATGAGGCAACTGCAGATGTTGCTGCGGTTGGGTTTTTTTGGAACGATAGGCACAGTAAGTATGTCAGTGTAGATACTGCAATCACACGTTCTACACATTCTACCTGTTCTGTTTGTTTATTTATTTATTTAAAAATCAAGCTGAGTATAATTTACTTTACCTCACCTTTCCCACTATGTGTAAACCTATTGGGGGCAGTATTAGTAAGTGATTTAGTAAGTGGTTCACTCTGCTAATACAGAACAATAATGCTGTCAGCTGTGCATGTTTGTTTTAGCACTGTCTAGCCCGCTTAATTTACAGCTGTAAATGCATGTATTTAACAAATACAGTAAAGCAAAAGTCAAACCACCATTTTGCTTATTTGATATTCAGTCGAAACAGCCGTTAAGTATAAGTTACTTAGTTTTCAATGTTAGAAAAATCTGGAAATATATTTAACAGGACAACAAGACCTGTTAGATCACCAAAACGGTCACCATCAGATAAACATTGTGTAAAGCTTTCATCTTTGAGAGAGAAAATCAAGCTCCACTCTTGCTTCAGATCTGAAAAGATCTGCAGGTGTTTCTGTCCATTTTTCCACTATGAGAAAACAGCTTAACGCTATGGGTCTGAAAGGATGTGTAGCTGTCAAGAAGTCCTTATTGAGAAAAGGAAATAGATTAAAAAAGAGAGAGAAATTGTGCACTAGCACACTGAAAATACCTCTTAAGTGGATTGGACTGATGAGTCTAAATTTGTGATTAAGGTTACTCAGATTGTGAGAAGCAGAAATTGCTACCAACATTTAAGACTGAACTTTGGAGGTGTAGAAAAATATCCCTGGAGTTTTCTCTGAAGAACTGGAAGCAAGACTCCTGGAAATGGAAGCTGTAATAAAAGCAAAGGGTGGGCACACTAAATACTTAAAAAATGTATTTAATTCGTTGCTGAGGCTTCTGTGTAATTTTCTGTTAGCTATATTTTCTGCTGTTTTACTGATGATGAAAAATGAATAACATATTTAATGGACTTTTTGACAGGAAATTAAATAAATGAAAGAGTAACTGTTGGACAGTTCCTACCAAAATACAGCACCGGGCTTTAAAAAATAGAGGTACCAAAAGGAATTCTTTAGAGTGTTGCCACAGAGGAGAACCTCTTAATGGATGGTTCTTCATAGAACCATTTTTCTAGATGAGATGTGTGAGTATGAAGAACCTTTTTGGAGTTTGATGCACCTCAACAGGCTCTGTACAGTTAAGAGTATTTTCCTAGAACCACATGTCTAAGCCAAAAACCATTAAGGAAACATTTTAAGACTGTTATCTCATCGCCCATCAAGAATCCCTGTTTTGAATTTTAATTCATATTAACTGCTCTCTTCCGCCTACTGCGGTCTAATTTCGTTCTCTTTCTTGCTCGTGTTTAGCTTTTTCTCCTGACCTTGGTGGTCATGGTGGGGTGGGGAGCCCTGCCAGCCCAGAAGACTTATTCCCTCAATTTAACAGCAGTCTGAGGTGTTTCTCCTGCATCATCGGATCAATGAAAAGTAAATAGCCTACACTTCTTGTTTCACAGTGCAGTATTGATCTTTCCTCAGCTTTTGCTTCCCCTGTTTCCCCCGCTGTCTCGTGTCTTTCAACCCCAGGGATGGTGCTGATTGCCATGGATTGGACAAGCTAACAAGCGCATGATGAGGAACCGGCTGGTTCTTCTCGCTTGCTTTCATTTTATAGAAGTCTCTGGGACAGACACACGTTCAGCGTAGATGGACTCCAAACCAAGGATTTGCACAGCTCCCATGTCTACATTTCACTTAGAGGCTTTTTCTCCCCCCCTCATTTCTTCTCCGGCTCGTCTAGGTCTTTCATCCTCCCCTGCAAGGACGTATTTTGTGGAATTTTTGTGACACGGAACCAGCGGAATACTTAGAAATCGATAGATTGATGGATGCCGGTGGTCTAAATCCAAAACTTTGTTCCTTTCTAGCTGGAGTTACATCTGTTCCTGAGTCTCGGAGAGAGTGTGTCAGGTGGCCTGCGGAGATTGACGCTCAGTGTTTGCATTGGAGGATGGGAGGGCTACTGCTTTTGGGTGAGTGTAATGCTGTGTTCAAACCAAAAGTCTCTCAGACTTAGTCTGCTCTCGATTAGCCAGCATCACATTGGGGGGAGAAATATGTGCATAAATAGACTGACATACATTTTCTTGCTAGGAAAACATTCATTTTATGCAGTTTTTACTGACAAATGTGGCTCTTCACTGTTTAGAAAATGTATAAATGTTTTGATGATCTGATAGAATTTTGTCACTTAGCTCCATGAATTTAGCACCACAACCTACACCCTAAAAGGAAAAATAAAGGTGTCTAATGGTTCTTTGGGGTGATGCCAGAGAAGATTCCTTTTTGATTCTCTAAAGAACAGTAGATGGTTGTTGAAAGAACCAGTTTTGTAATGGACGTGAGTGTGAAGAACCTCCACATAATGTAAAGGCTTTATGCCAATTAAAAGGTTTTCCTAGAACGTTATGTCCCATCCAAGAACCATTTAGGAACCTGTGTTTTTAAACATGTGCAGCATTTCAGCACTACATATCCTAGACTTAGGGGTGGACGATATAGTCAAAATATACTATCACGATACTTCATGACATTTTGACAATGCACATATCAGAATAACCATATTTAGTTTTTTCTGAGGTTTAATAAGTTGGAACAGACACAATGCTTTAGTAGTGCCACACTGAAAAAAACTGTAGATGTAGTGATTTTAATTCAACATTTCACACAATGTGCTGCAGTTAAAAATGATTGTTGTTAACTGTTGTGCATATTAGTAATGAAATATGTTGATCACTGACAGAAAAGCAGAAAAGAAAAGCATATTGTGATGTGAGTTATCATGATAATGATAAATATGATCATATTACGCACCCCTAACTTGGCTTACGTATTGCATTAGACTTTTAGCAAAATCTCTTTTCCTTGTAGTCTTATCTTACCTGTAATAAATCCTTTCATTTTCGTTCAAGCCCTATGCACTGTTCTTTCTCGCTCACCTGCATGAGTACTAATCTTTGACCTCCTTTGCATGCCATACATTAGGTTTATTTGAGCTGGATGACAGCTATAACTAGGCCTATTAGGTAACCCTCAGGGTCCCCTTAGCCTTGATTTGAGCACCATTAATTTTCTATTATGGAGTGCTAAGGATGTTCCATGCTGTTCTAGCTCACCTGTGATATAGAGTCGCAGACCAATTGTGGACTTGGCTGGGGTGTGTTGTGGGGTTTGGAGCGCCCCTCTGGGAGCTCATTTATTATTTGCAGATATTGATTTGACAAAGAGGGCAAAGCGAGCTATGGTGCTGTTGACTTAGACCAGGGCCCCAGGATATTTCACTCACTCTCCGCTGGTCGGTACTTACATTACACTATTTTGGTTCATGAAACTTGAAATTGGCCAAGAATTTTTTGGTTGGTTCTCCTGACCACAAAAAAGTAAAACATTTGCTTGCATTATAATGAGTTTTGTAAATTCAAGTGCAACTTGCCATTTCATGAATTAAGCTGAACATAAGACTTGCTGTCTTGAGTTTTTGGGGAGGGGTTGGTTTACTGAAGTTAATATGAACTGGAATTTAAATACTTCACTTAGGTATCTGTTGCATCTATAGTAGTCATAGTAACTTTTGAGAGAACACATTACTTTTCGATAACAGTAAGAACCCATTTTTCCACAACTTGGTAATTTCTAACTTGAAGTATTTTTTCACTTTCTGAAGATTGAATACCGCGTCTATATGTCCACATAGTGCAAGAAGAAAACTTCATATATCCAAAATGGTAAATTTATCGGAGAAGGCAAAACATTCTTAACTTTTAATGTAAATGGCAGTTAGTGTAAAAAGATTTTTACAAGTAAATTTAGATCTTTTGTGTTGGTTCATCCATCATGAAATGTTTACACAGTGTAAAAAACAATAGGGTTGATATAAATTAAAAATCCAAACACCTCTGTCTTTGTTGGAGGAAAGCCACAGTTAACAGAGAAGAAAACAAACAAAAGGGCTGACGTGACAATGTGTCACGTCGTTTGTGTTGTGAGTAAAGAAAAGGTCAGGTTAAGGTCAGGACAGTCCAAGTGAAGGTAATTCCTGCAGTTGATCATTTTTATTGCTCTCTGTCTTGGTTACAGACACAAGCGTACATGTAGTTCTTTCTTTCCAACCCAGCTGCCACATTATTAGATCAGTTACTATTAGAAGGTGTACGTGATGAAGACATTATTAGACATTAACATTGATTAGACACTGACAAAGTTTTAGATATTAGTTACATATTGGTTCTAACTGTAAAATTTTCTGTTTGTTGCCAATTTTGAGAAAGCTGATGGAAAAGGTTGTATCATCTCTGCAAGCTATTTATGCAGCAAAAGTCTGAGAACAAATTTTCAGCATACTTTTACAAGAGGGCACTCCATATATGTGTCCATGATTACATATTATGAAAAAGCTTAGTTTTGTTTATAGACAAAAATTACCAAAAAAGTCACTAGATGGTTGCAGAGATATTTCTGTAATAGAGCTCTGCGTTGTTCAGTGGGAATTTCTGTAATAGTAGAAATAAATATTGTGGTGTCCCACAAGGAACCACCCTGGGTCATTGCTTTTGCCCATTTTTACAATTAATTTACATATGAACATATAACTTAAAATACAAGAATTCTTGTATTTCTTCATCAAAGTGTAGTGACTTTTGCTCGCTTCTAAAACATCCGATTTTTGGCAAACATGCACCAGCAATTAACCAATGTCTTACCTCACTCTCCCACCACCCCCAGATACTCTCCCTGATACCATGTTTCGCTCTGAAATGTCATAGTAGAGAATGAAAATGTATGATTTCCAATTCATGTAGACTGTAATAGCTGTTAATATCAGCTTGGCTCACAAATACTAAACTTTTGCTGACTGATCTCCATGGTATAATAGCAGATTGTCATGGACAAAGCACATTAAAAATACTGTAATGAAAATGTCTAGTAGCTGTTTTCATGCATGTTATTCAGTCTTTACTCTTTTAAGGTCTGTATTACTGTCTGACGATATAGTCAAGCGCAGCTAAGACATACCTGGCTACACTTAAGCTACATCAAAATAAAGTAGCTTGGCTTTCACTCTAAGCATAGAGAAAACTGAGATGACGCATAAAAACACTCTCCTGGTTAAGAGTGAAGGGAATACTTCCCTGGCTGGTCTGACGAGACATAGTTGTGAGTTAAAACTCCTGTACGTTTATATAACCAGTCTGTGTATGTGACAGACATGAATACAGTGCAAGTCAGACATTAAGGAGTTTATTGTGCCTAGAGCTAAAATGAATTTCATATGTTGGGCTGTATTTACTGCCCTTTAATGCAAACAGAAAGAATTTACAGAAGGATTTTCCTTCATCTAGATGTCTGTGGATTGAATTATTAGAGTAGCCATATAGCTGTCAGGTCTTTTTTAAATGATGTTCTTTAATTGTTCTATGGGTGTATGTGTGGTTATTGTGTTAGTTTATATCATTTTTGTACTATCATTTGTATTTTTCTCTTTTCTCTTCTTAAATTATTAACATTAGCATAAGTACACTCTTAAAAATAAAGTGCCAAAAAGGGTACTTTGGAGCAGTGCCTTAGAAGAACCATGTTTGGTTCCATAGAGACCCTTTCAGTGGATAACGAACCATTTTTGTAACCATTTGATGGATAAAGAACTATTTATGGGAGGCCTTTTTAAAGCTTAGGGAACCTCCAGATAATCGAATAGTTCTATATTAATTAAAGTGTTTTCTTAGAATCAAAAGCCAGAAAACATTTGAGTCTTTTTTGAGTTTGGAACTGAGGAAAAATAATTTAGAAGTTACTCTTATTGTCTTCAACTTTTTTTTCTTCACGGTCACCTTAATCTAGGAAAACAAACCATGTTGGCCACAGTGAAAGCTGGGAAGCTGAAGGGAATCTCCAGAAGGAGCAATAGTGATAGAGTTTGGGGGGGGTGGGGGGGTGGGCACAGTCAATGTGTGCTCCCCGACCTCACACATCCCCACCCTGGAGCCTTGGGACCAATAAGCACCTTCCCACAGGCCTGCTCCAAGCCCTGGCTCAGCCACAGCCGCT
>JAILXH010267249.1:163-10863 GCA_023558415.1 Piaractus mesopotamicus | reverse complement strand
AGCCTCCTGTTATTCTCAAATCTACTAACATCTTTTATCCTTGAGGTCAGTTTGACCCAGCAATCTAAACCTCCAGTTTAGATTGCTCCAAGTTCTGGTGGGAATTGTTTTCCCCTCCCCCATGTTGTGTGAACTATCAGTGCTTCTTGCACTACTACAGGTTTGGCTATGTTAGGTTAGGTAAGTTTTTTTGAAGATCATAAAATTGCATGTTATTGTGACCTCAATATCATCCAAAAAAACCAAAACAAATGTGTGTAAATGTTGGTATTTATGTTTTATACTGCTAAAAAGTCAAATTAACCCCAAAGAACACGGATACATACAAAACGTGTACAGGACATTGTATTGTATGTGTTTATACAGAGCCCTGCTGGTGACATCCCATATAAATAAAAATAATGCTTATTAATGTGTGGGAACAAGATCCTAATGCGTGATTACGACTTAACAAGCCATGGGAATTGCATAATTAAGTAGTGGTCACGCATTAGGATCTCGTTCCCATGCCTTACTAAGTCATGGCCACACATTAGGATCTCGTTGCCACGCTTTACTGAGTCGTGGCCACATATTGTTTTTATTTATACAGGATGTCACCAGCAGGGCTCTGTATGTTTATCCAGTTGTCCTCATTAAATTAGGAAAAGTCACTATATATGAAGCGAAAACGATGATGTCCCTCATTTATTTAGAGACGTTAAACACTGAACGGGGCCAAACAGATCCCAAAGATAATTGGAGGGTTAAGCTGACGTTCTGCACTTTTGGACCTCATACACTCATAAAAATAAATGTGCCAACAGGGGTTCTTCGGTGGGATGCCATAGAAGAATCATTTCTGGTTCCTTAAAGAGCCTTTCAGTGGATGTAAATGAGATTTAAATGTGAAGAACCTTTTAAATGGTCAGGGCTCACCGGGAGGCCCGAAGTTTTATTACATACTTCTAGAATCTAAGAATAGCTCAGCCAGTTTGCACTGAAATCCCTGTACTTACTGAATAATAAACCTTAGTATGTAATAGGCCTGGAATTTTAAGGGTTAAAATATAAAGATTCTACACAATTAAACATTTGTCCTAACTGTACATCCAAGCCAAGAACCATTCACTAACTGTTATTTTTAAGAGTTTAGTCACTGTCTATGACTTTTGTGCAGTCCTGTATATCACTGCTGATGGCTTACATGGCTGGCAGTACTGTAAGTTTACAGGCAAGTTCTCGTAATACATATTTTGGCAAATATTACAGGATCTGTGGGATTATTGATAACATTCCTACTCCTCGCCCAGAGTCACAGACACCCAAAATCACAAGACACTGACGCAAGACCATGAGCAGAAAGGCAGCCAGTGTTCAAAGCTTGAAGATGAGCCTTAAACGGGTATTAAAGGTCAGCTGTTTCCCAACAAAAAACTCCTTTTGTTGTTTTAGTTATATAAAGCGGATATGTAAAGCTATACCTGGAGGCCGCTTCGTATTCTCACTTCAGACGGCATGCACACAGACCTGCTCTGATAATGGCTGTTGTCTGCCGTTGCTGGCAGTCAGAGGAAGAGGTGATGAGGGGAAAGGAAGGAACGAAGGAAGAAGAGGATGATTACACCCCTCGAGCTCCATGCTGGCAATCAGGAGACACAACAGTGGAGAAATAGCCGCCACCAGAAAGTGCAAATCAACCCGGAGAGGAGGCACAGCAGACACAGCGCCAGTCTAGAGACGTGACAACTCCCTATTCTCCACTTTCATTAAGGTCACACATAGCGAGGCGTTCAAAAACGCCTCAGCCATCTCCGCAGCCGTCCTCCATGGGGGCACGCTAACTGCATTACATCCTCCACTACAACCCACCATTTCCTAAAGGACTTCCTTGGAAACAGGCAAAGGTGGAGAGCCTGCTACGGCAGCTGATACAAACTGCTGCCAGAGGAGGTGACAGGACGAAGGAGGGGCTCTCGAGCCCGGCTTGTGAAAACTAGATTAAAGCATCACCTGAAGCAAGACTCTGATAACAGACGCCAAGTGGAAAGCTTTGCTGAAGGAGAATGCATTTGCACTTCCGAGCGCGCGCTCCCCCTCTGCTATTTCTGTGACAGACTTGATCCGAGACGCCCCGCAGCGAACCATCACCACTATCAACATCAGCGGCTTCGTAGACCATCTGGAAACGTCTCATTAATTTTCTGTCAATACTGCACTAATTGCTTGCATCCCAGCCAATTAAAGACGGGGGAAAAGCGACACTTCACGTCTCCAAATTGCAGAAACAGTTACTTTATTGCATATTACTGCCCTACATCTTGAAACCCTACACTCAAAAATAAAAGTTCCTCAATGGTTCTTGGCTTGGATGTAAAGTACTGTGCAAAAAAAAGAGCCTTCATTTATTTAATTTCCAGTCTGAACAGCCATTAAGTACAAATTATTAATTGTTCGGCAAAGATTTCTGAGGAGATCAGATATAAAATGATCCGGTTGCATAAGAAAGTGGAAAGTCAAAGGACAGTAAGTGGAAAAAAGAAGAGTTTCCAAAACTGGAGCTTGAAAAATGATCAAAAGATATAGAGAAAATGGGACTCCTAACATCCTAAAAACCGTCCCCATCAGATAAGCAGCACTTAAAGCTTTCATCTTTGAGAGAGAGAGAGAGAGAGAGGAAAAAATCAAGCTGCACTCTTGTTTCAGATCTGCAAAAATCCACAGATGTTTCTTCCACTGTGAGAAAAGAACTCAATGCTATGGGTCTGAAAGGACGTGCAGCTGTCAAAAAGCTGTTACTGAGGAAACGGACAAAAAAGAAGAACATTTGCAAATCAAACTAAGAAGCTGCTGGTGTTCTCAGAACAATGGACTGACCACCCCAGAGTCCAGACCTCAACGTCATGTGTTTGGGATTACTTGGATCATGAGAAGCAGAAAATGCAACCAACTTCTAAGACTGAACTTTGGAGGTGTGGAAAAATATCCCTGCAGATTTCTTGGAAAAACTGAAAGCAAGTCTTGTGAAGAAAAGGGAAGCTGTAATAAAGGCACATTAAATAAAACTGATATTATATTTAGTTGTTGAGGCATCTGTCTAATATTCGGTTAAATATATGTTTTCTACTTTATTTTTTACTCTGAAAAATGAATAAATTGTACTTTTGGGCATTTTGACTAGAAATTAAATAAATGAAGAGTGGTCTTTGACTTTTGCATAGCAGCGTATGGTTCTACACTCTAAAAAAGATGGTTCTTTAGTAAAGAAAATGGTTCTATGTAGAACCATGAACACTCAAGGAACCCTTTGCATGAATAAAAGGTTCTCTGCATCGTGAAAGGGTTCTTCAGATTGATGGGTTGTAGATGGTTTTATATTGAACTCGTTTTACCCTTTTTGAAAAAGGGTTCCACTATTGTTACAAGGAAAAGAACGGAACCCTTTTTTGGTGCTGTATAGAACCTTTTTCAAAAAGGGTAAAACGAGTTCAATCGATTTTTAAGTGTGTGATGTTCAGATGTAGAATCCTAAATTTGTGGAGGCTCTTTAAACTTTGGAAGGTTCTAGGTTCTTCACACTCTCACATCTCACTCACAAAACAGTTCTTTAAAGAATCCTCCACTGACAGGTTTCAACAGAGGTTCTTCTACGGCATCTCTCCAACAGACACTGTTTAACACCTTCATTTTTTTTTAAAAAAAGTTCTTAACATTGGTTCAGGATCATGAGCTGCTTGAAATCTCTCATGAACTTGCTGTGAATGTTTTGTGCCTTGGCATATACCGGGTGAAAACCGTGTCGTGCAAACAAGTTGTTTGTGAGGAACAGAAGCAGACATTTACATAATCAAAATTCAGAATGGGTATTCTTCCAGCTTTTACCAACAGCAAAATGGCCTGTTAATGAATGTGTAACAGAGCGAAACAGTGAACCCAATTACACTCCAGCCTCCTGCGCCACACAAGGCCAGGGCTGTGAGATCGGAAGTTCCATTACACAGCGACTAAAAAGCCTGCCATAAACAGATATATCCAAAATGTTTTAGCTGCATCATTTAAGCTGTGTTACGTGAGTACAGGGCTGCACAATATACAGGGAGATTCAAAAAGATTCATCTGATTTCAAAATGATTTAACTTGTAAATCATTACAGAACAATGCAGTAAATTGTAAATGGTTTAAGTTTATTATTTAATTTTACAAGTGCTCAATATGAACCTCCTCCAGCTGTACAGACAACATTAACACCATAGTCAAATTCATCCCATACTGGATTGAGCATGTCGGGTGTCACTGTCACTCACAGCTCTTTCAATGCGGTTTCGGAGATCATCCAGTGTTGTGGAACCAATGACGAACGCTCTGAGCTGTTGGAGGTTCACTGCCCACGAAAATCACGCTGCACAGTTATGACGGATTCGCTCTTATTGAAGCGGAGAACGCAAAACGCTTCCTGCTCAGGGGTCGCATCTCCTCGCAGACTGAAGGGAGCCATCTTCCGGTGACAGTCAAAAACTCTATGACCCCCTCTTTTAATTGGTATGTGATTGGTTCCTAGGCGCTTTGAAATCGGATGAATCTTTTTGAATCACCCTGTATAGTTTGTGAACCATTATCATTATCATTACCATTGGTAATGATATATAACATATATATATATGTATATATATATATATATACTGCATATATGCAGTCTAACCAATCACAGTTTTTACTGAATGCTGTCATCATCTTGAACAATCGCAGCACTGTGATGGTAACATGCCAACTGTGGTGGGCACCACATGTCACCACCATAAATGAGCCTTTTTTCCCGCAGTGAGAGCACTGTTCAGTATAAAAGGGCAACCTGAACATGAATTAAACTTAATTTAGTGTATATTTCACTCAGAGAGTAATCATGGTTTGAATAAAACAAAACAGTGTCACAAGTTTGTCCAAAGGAAGCCAAAAGCACTAACATTACTATCCATACAGAGATATGAACCCCAGTCGCCAGTACACAAAGTTGTGGAGTTACTCACTACAAGTCACTGGGGCGGTACCCCTCCTGTTGCTGGGGTGGTACCCTCAAGGGTACATTTCAGTACCTTTAGTCAGGGAACATAACTGTACCATAATCCATTGAAATGATATTTTCTAAATTGTACTGACTCCACACACCCCGTCTCGCCTCCAGGCTTTTTATTTTATTGTTCTGATTTAAAATATTAGGTTATGAAAAGATACAAATATGTATTTTCCACCTGGGAAAAACTTATTTAAGGTTCATAATCAGACCTTAAAACCACTGTTGTACCTTTGAGGGCACATTTACATTGTTTGTACCTTGATCAATAAAAATGTACCTGCACAGAACCTTTATTTCTAACAGTGTGCACTATTTATTCACTACAAAGCATTTACTTATAACTCTATTTTAAGAGTTTCACAGAGTCTTATACAAATCCCTGGTTATTTACAATAAAGTAAACTCTAAAAAACTTATTAACATCTCTTACTGCTGACATCATGTTTGGTTGTTGTTGAGATTAACCCTATTATGGAATGTGATCCTTTCGCAAAGAGATTATCAGTGTTTTATTGGTGGGTTTTCCAGCGCTGTAGCGATGAGTCACAGGCTGGAGTTAATGAGGAGAACCACAGGCGATAGGTACTACGCCAGAGGAGGCGCTCAAGAACAATGAATCTCGTAGAGCAAATCCAACCCACAAGCTCTGCAGGGATCTTGAACAATGGCAGAGGCAACATAAAACACAATTATTGTACACATCAACCAAGAGGGCATTTGTACAGTCTGAAGGCAAAAAGGGCAGGGGCTGAAGTGCCTCCTGGGATTTATACATGCACGTGCCTGGTGTCCACTGAGTGTTGCACAAATGACAACAGAAGAGACACATGCCAGGCTATTTTTTGTTGTTTGCTTTGACCTAAATGCCCCTAGAAACACTCGCATTCCCTGTGCTGCTGCATTATGTGGCTTCTGGTATAAAACAAGCTCGCGTTAGCCTTAATTTGTGCGGTTGATTTATGATGTTCAGTGATACAGAGCGTGCAGTAGACTTACTAAAGCATAACCATGCTGGCATAATGCCAGGATAGGCCTATTCTTTATTAATGCCAATAAAGTACTGAACAAACATGCAAAGTTTTGCATTCATGCCACCCTAACGCGCATCCACCCCAACCAACCCGCCCCCACTTCCGCACTTCTGCCAACTGTATCTCACTGCAACAGCCCTGCCGCTGAGTACTTAAAAAGCACATTATATCTGTGCGTCCTTCTGAAAGGCTCTCTGTAAGCTGTAATTTTGTGTATATTTTATTTACATTACAAATACTGTGTTTTCACAGGATAAATGGTTTTAAACGAAAGCCTAAGCCTTTTGCACAGTATTGTGTATATTTATATACTGTATAACTACTGTATAAAGCAATTTGTGTATACATTTTGTGTATATGTTTATAGTAGTTGTTTATATTGATCTCTAGGCTGCTGTTATGCATGTTGCAAGTTTTGCTACGGAAGAATTTACTAAATGTACATATTGCTTCTTACAAAACTGGCATCGTAAGCTCATCTCAAGCCAAAAGAACCATGATTCCCATTGAATCAAGAATTGCAGCCCTTGTGAAGTCGGTCTTTAACTGTGTCATTACTGGTTCACCAGTGTGTTTCTAATATACTGCAAACCATATCACAATCGCAATATGTAGCAATGTAATCACAACACTCATATTGTGCAGCCTCAGTTGAGGATAAGATTCTTGAGATAAGTACATGTTCAATTAGAGTCAGAGCTGGAATAGAAGCGCAAGTCACTCTCGGTCTCAGTCCGTCTGTCTCTTTCGCTCTCTTTTTCTGGCTTTTTCACACACGTGTGTAGCCACCCGTTCTCCAGCCTGCACGGCTTCTACTCCCACTGTTTCTATGGTGACGTAGCAACGCATGAACAGTGCTGTCAGCAGTTAATAGACACTGAAGCATGGACTCATAGCCATCAGCCCTTCCTGATCTTATTAAGTGTTGACAGCTCTTCATAGCACCTTTTTACCGGGAACAGAAGAGGCAGTGAGAGGGGGTGGAACAGCGCTAGCATCATGTCAGCACCTTTCACCTTTCTCAGACCATACACGCTCGCTAGAACGTATTTTGTGAGCGTTCAAGTAGATGACATATATCACTGTCAGCCGCCTTGTTACCTTGTTTCTATCAATCCATTCATCATACAATGTTAATTGTAAAACAGAGAGATAAAATGGTGTAAAAACAGAGAAACTACCAAAATTTTATTTTTCTTAACAGCTATGGAATGCTAGTTGGTAAAATATACAAGACAAATAAAAAGAGAATAGCAGTAATTCTTTTTTTCATGCTGCTTTGGTCAGCCTCAGTGACCTTTTAATGGACATTCTCAATGATAACCTTAAATACCCCATTAAGGGCACAAATAGTATGCATTTAAGCCCAAAAAGAGAATTAGTATAATGAAGAGCAAGGCAGATGTTTGGGCCTTACTCTCGGATCCTAAAATAACCCCCAGGCCGCCCCAGCACTGCTCTCCCAACTCCCACTGGAATGTGGCCCTGCTGTTGTCATGGAGATAGAGAAAATGCAGGAGGACCATTTTTTTCTGAAGCCTCTGATCAAGCTGGATCTGTCCTCCCCTCTTTCTTCTTCTCTAATCTACTGTCCACCTACTGTCCAGATCCTCTTGGTCATACAGCCTGTTTTCTGCTCCTGCTCACATCGCACCTCAGCCATCATAAAGACGTAATGAAACATTTTAATGGCCCACTGCCAGCAGCACTGATGGACTGTTATTTCTCCCCCTGCTGCACTGTGGTACAATGCTTGTACCAATTTATGAGTGAAAATGGGGTGATTCTTTTGGCAGAACGTCAGCTTCTGAAGGAACAGAGGTTAAAAATCCTCCATACTCCACGGGGGGACTGTTCTGTAGTAGACATCTACTAGCCTCTTGATTAGAAACTCTTATTTGTAGTTCCACCTTGCTGGTGTACCGTTAGAGACTGTAGCTCATCTGTTGATACACAATCAGTATTTGCCATCCTCCAGCCCTTAATCACTGGTGAATTTTAGACCACAGAGCCGCTCTTGGGTGGATATTTTTGAGTGGTGGACTACTCTAAACCTAGCGGTGACACTGGTGTGTAAAAGCCTCAGCAAAATGACTGATACTCTTATACCACCATGGCATGATCAACACCGATGAGTCAAAACATCTTGACCACTCACAGATGAAGCAAATAACACTGATTATCATAACCACAACGCATGTCAAGGTCTGAGATATATTAGATGGAAAGCAGCAGTCGGTTCTCATTGGAATCGGGAGAAATAGGCAGGCGTGAAAACCTGAGTGGCTTTGACAAGAGCCAAATCATTACGGCTAATAAGTGTTGGAACTGGACCTTGCAGCAATGGAAGAAGGTTAACTGCTCAGAAGAGTCACGTTTTCTTATACATCATATGGAAAGTCAGGTATGTGTGCGGTGTTTACCTGAGGAAGTGATGCACCAGGATGCACTGTGGGAAGATCAGTTCAATATAGTGAAAAAAAAACAAAACATTAAATATAAAATGTTTCTTATTCTTATGTTTCTTATATTTGTACAGGCCACATTTTATGTTTTTTTTTTTCAATATGTTCAACAGATAATTAAGCATTAAAATATGCAGAAGTATGTTGACCTACGCTGAACTATGACCTTAACCCCTTAAAATCCCAGGCTTATGACATACATTATTATACAGTAACTACATGGACTACAATGCAAACTAGTCATTGTAAGGTTATAGAAGTGCGTAGTAAATATACATGTGTGTCGCACCACAGGGCCTGAAGAACGACACTTCATTCTTAAGTTTGCAAGTTATACTGAGAACTGACAATGACGACACCTTGACAGCTAACAGTCTGTACACCTATTCAATGGACCTATAATGTAGGAGCTAATAAAGTGGGCAGTCAGTGGAAGCAGTGGCGCTAATAAAGTGAATACTAAGTGTGGCTATTTAAGTAAAATCCTGCATCCCTGCCTGTGTGTCTCAATGCAGGATGGAGTGGTTGGGTCATGAATGGTAGCTCCAGAGGACTCTTTGATGAAGGTTCGCCACTGAGATATACTGATCAGTAAAATGCCCCGGAAGAGAATCAAAGCCAGTTGCACGAAACACCTTAGCGCAGGGTTAAACTACTAATAGTGGGCCTCATTCACCAATATCTAAGTTTTTTTTCTTAAATGTGTTCCTGAGAAAGGTCCTAAGAAAAAGTCTATGTCAGATTCATGACATGTTTTTAAACCACAGACTTGGTTTACACCCCTGTGCTCTTGAGTGAGTGTAGATTCTGTTTCTTCCAAATCCCAAATAAGTTCTTGAAAACAGCGTAGGTGGGTTTTAAGAAAAAAAATCCTCTTAAGAACAGTTGGTGAATGAGGCCCATTGTTAGTAGTTACTGTGATTTATTTATTTTTTTTATTTTCATAATGATAAACCAGTAATTAATCAAAGCAGAAGGAATCATTTCATCGGTTTTGCCCACACTCTAATACACTCTAAGAATAAGGGTTCCTAAATAGTTCTTGTCTCAGATGTATAGTTCTAGGACAAACCTTTAAAGGGCTCATTTCGAAGAAAAACAAAAATCCTCACTTTTTTAAATGAAAGAGTTTGATGATGTATGTAAACGTTGTGTCCTTTACTGTCACTTTGCTGGCTGAGGTGTTAAAAGCACTTGCTGATGTTGCTAATGTTCACATATTTAGAAAAAAAATCTTTTTCTGTAATCTGATACCGTTACAGGAAAAAAATCCAGTAATCAGATTACAGGTACATTATAAAATAAGGTGATTACCTGACATTACCACTCACACACTAAACATCGTTTTTTGGATTGCAAAAGCATGACTTCATCCTCTGTTTGATTTTTGCAAACTTTCACAGGTGAAACAAATTTGCTCCACCAATATCTGTTGTCTCTGTGGTTGGCATAGCAACACCCAAGCTGAGCAGATGGTTGCATTTCAGCAAATAGAACTTTTAACAAACGTCAACAGGATTAGTTTGTCCTCTGCACATCCTGTGCATCTCCAAAATCTGCTTAAACTTGGCTGCAGACATCTGAGCTGCGTGAGCACAAGGCTTCTGCTTTTCTGAAATAAACAGTAACTGACCCAGTGGCGCTTTTGACCTTTTTTTGCGAAGAGCAAGGGATATCTGTGACTTGAAGACATTAGTTTGTTTCCTCAAATAAAAGTATCAGCCAAAGCAGACGCTATCACCATGGCGGCATTCACACCGCTGCACGGGGCCTTCTATGAGGCACGGAACAACATTTCCCTGCCTACTGTTTCTCCTGACTGCAGGAATGTAGCTGAGCTGTACTAGTGTGGGCTTCTACTAACATAGCTATAGTGACCTAAGTAAGCAGTAAATTTGACCGTGGTAAAAAAAACAGTTCAAAAAATGACGAGACAACCACTTACGTCTCTTCAACCATTTGCCCATCTGCAGCTAGTGCTGTATGAGGTTGAACTCTGGTCAATTAGTCTTTAACCTCTTATTCTCCAGTGTGTATTTTGGTTTGTCCATCTGAATTTACATGACCAAATCGTAAGGCAAATTATTCAGTAACTGCATGAAATAAATGTAAATTATTTTGTTTGTTTATTTACTTTTTTTAAAAGCTCCCCTC
>JAILXH010267218.1:0-10782 GCA_023558415.1 Piaractus mesopotamicus | reverse complement strand
TTTTTTTTTTTTTTTTTTTTTTTACTGTGCTCAAGGGAAATTTTGACAGATGTGTGTGTAATACAGAAAACAGTTTGAGTAGCATTAGTTTGTTTAATTACAAGGCTGCATGTAGCTGCAAGAATGTTCCAGCTCCCTAGTGCGTATCATCATTCTCCAGCCCATAACTATGAGAGCTTCAATTAGTCTCCAGCACCACCACACTGAACACCAGCACTCCACAGGGCTGTGTGCTCCATCCCCTGCTATTCACACATTTGACATCCAGGGGGGAGCCAGCTATCTTAACCAATTTGTCTTCAAACAGTGTTTAGTCAATCTCGCTAGTTACCAAACTAGAGTTACACTGAAGATCCGCTTATGTATTATCAGCTAGCATGTCACCAAACACCTAGCTGATAGTAACAGGCACTGTGGCTTTTCCATCTCCCACCGTGTAGAAAGAAAAGCCAGGGCATGTGTGCTTGTGTGGGAACAACATTCCATAGCGCAGCGTTCCCCCCAAGGAAGACCGGCTCCTGGTACAAAAGCACGTGCTTGCCCAGGGTGAAAAGTATGGAGAGGCAACTACTCCTCTTGTTCCCTAAATACCTGTAACAAACTACCCGCATCTGGCCAAAACCCTTCTTGTGAACAAGCCCAGGCCTGGGGGAGCTGGACTGCACAGACATGGAAGAGAACGGGCTGTCCAGGCTACCAGTGGTAGCACACCACTTCCATCTCAGCCAGATGGCCATCATGACACCATCTGCTCCTAGCTCCCCATCAATGGCTAACAGGTTTCCGTCCTCCATGACTGATAAAGCATTCAGATCTTTTCCCCTCAGAGTGCAATGCTTTGTCCGTGCTGATGGTGTAGACAAAGTTTTCCCATAATTGCAAAATTATAAATAAGACAACCTAACAGTGCATGGCCACATAAGCTCTCTACCAGAGCAGGCTGCTCACAAACTCTCAGCCACCATACATGTGCAATGCTCCCCTCCACAAGAGGGCAGCTTTGCTCCACCTGTTGCGCTGAGGCCTCCAGTAACTGCACTTGCGCAGTGAAAGGAGTACTGGCATGTCTGTGTTGCATTACAATGAGTGCTCAGAACAGGGGTACAGGCTCCAGTGCTCACCCCCTCAATTTTCAGTATATTTGCAAGCGACAATGCAGTCTGCTTTCTCGAAAGCAGAGATTTCCTCTCTCTGAGACAAAGGAGTGATTCAACTGCCATCCAGAAATATTACACAAATAAATTGTTCAGTGTGTAAAGATCTTTAGGTTAGACTTTAGGCTTCACATGACCAACAACAGAAAATGAGTAACTACTGCACTGTGCTGTATGCTAAGAGGCCGTTTTTAAGTAAAACTTTGAAGCCAAACAAATTATGCCATCAGTTGAAGGCTAAATAAATATGCCTCTAAATCTGTTGTCCTGAGACAGACCTCCTTTAGCAACTTTCATTTCTACTGCATCTCATCCAGCACTTGGTAACTGTCATTAGGTGATTAGTGTCATTAGTGATCAGTGTCATTAGTCATTAGGTGATTTACAAAATTTTCAGTTATTTTTTATTTATAAAACATGATAGTGTTTATTATGTTGCATTATGTTAACAAGCAAAATTGACAGGCTATATTGACTATACTCCACTAAACCTCACCGTCACTCTACTATAGCTCAACTTCTATATATTTCACTAAACTAACTTTCCTAAATCTCTTCTGGCTGTGTTTTATACAAGCTCCTCACCTGTTTTCTCTCTCTTCTCACTGTAATCTCCTCCCATCTCTCCTCCCTCTTGTAGAGCCGCTTGATCTGGCGCTGACCAGATATCTTCTATTAAAATCTGTTACACAACTGAAAGTAAATGTTTGACCTATTTCCGGTGGGTAATTGCCCATTGCTTAATCTGTACACTAAAGAAGTGATGCGTTGTCAACGTTCTTTTTTAATAATTGTGTTTATATTTTATTCATGTGGAAATGAAGAAAACATTTGTAACGAGTTAGTTCAATGCATTTTTTTTTTTTTCAAATTTAGGAAACAGTGCCCTGAATAACATCTTTTCTAGGGTTTTTTTTAATATGCTTGGGTTGAAAATGATTTAACCTGCTGATTTAACCTCAACTAATTGAATTTATTTTACACCCATATCATACTATGGTCTAATGAATGCACCAAGAATATAAATCTCAGGTGTTTACTAATATATTCATATTAGTTAACAGTAGCTGTCCTGTTGCACACAAGCAAACGAATCAGCTCTATCTCACTCAAACTGACAATAGTGATTTATAAATAATTTTTGGCCTGTATTACATAGAAAATGATACAAAAGCACATTATTTGATGTTTTACCTCATGGATTTTACTTTTTTTTTAAATAAACACTTTTAATTTTCTTACAACATGCTTCAAAAGTTGTGTCGGTAAAGCATTTACCATTTTGTAACGTTGCCATTTCTTTTCAGAACACTGGAAAGATGTTTAGGGACTGAAGACATCAAGTGCTAAAGCTTTTCAGGTGTTATTTTGTCCCATTCTTCCTGCAAACATATGTTAAGGTGTGCAACATTGTGGGATCTTTGTTGTCGCATTTTGCGTTTTAAAATGCACCACACATTCTCTATTGGGGACAGATTGAGACTGCAATGAGGATCAGCATGGTGAAGGCAGCATATGTTGCTCCAAAATCTATATGTACTCTGTGGCATTAACGGTGCCATCACAGTAGTGTAAATTACTTTTGCACTGACACAACTTCATAATATTACAGACCCTGGTTTTTGGACTTGTTGCTGGTAGATGGTCCTTTTTGGTCTTTGGTCCAGAATGAATGTCATACATTTCTCACAAAAAAAAACAAAAAACCTGACATCCTGATTAATCTTATCACAATACACATTTCCACTCTGAGTGCAGAGAGATTGATGGCATTTTCTGGACACAGTTCATTTAAGGCTTCCTGTGAGACAGTGAAGTTTTAACTTGCATTTGTGGATGTAACTACATATTGTAGTGCTTGACAAAGATTTGCCAATGTAATCCTGAGCCCATGTGATTTTATTGTATGTAGATGAATAATGGTTTTAGATGCAGTGCTGTCTGAGGGATCGGAGAACTCAGTTATTCAGCTTAGGTTTGGGCCCTTGCCCTTTACACATTGAAATTCCTCCAGATTCCTTGAATCTTTTAATTATGTTAGGCACTGTAGTGGGTAAAATATTCAAATCTTGAATCTCACTGCTTTTGTACCAAATCATGATTACAGTTACCTGTTGGCATTTTCTGTTTCAAATAACATTAGTTAATAATTTTACCTCATTACTAGCCCTAAATTGCTCCTGTCCCAACTTTTTTTGGAATGTGTTGCAGGCTTAAATGGCAGAAATGGAATGAACTGGCAGAAAATGGCAGAAAATGCAATGAAACATAAGTCAAAATCACTGCTTTCCTTTTTTATTTGCATTTTCCATACCATCCCAATTTTCTCCTGATTTGGGAATGTATTCTACACATGTTTATGAATATTGTGATAAATCATTTTTGTTCAGGGGTCATGGTATATGCTGTGGAGCGGACTGAGTTTCTAAGAGCATCGGACAACTAGTGTAAACATGCAAATGTACAAAGCTACACGGAGTTTATGCTGCAGAAGCTGAATAAAATCAGCTGTCAATAGGCTGCCTTTATCTGGTATATATTATATATTCTCTCATTTTTATAAAAAATTAATGAAGTCATTGGAATCTCATATGCATTAATGCATGTTCATATATCTCAGTTATAAGCTTGAGTGCCTAGGTCACATGAGATCAGCTTGCTCAAGCTTTCAAATCATTTCCAGTTAAATGTGGCAGACAAAGGTAAAAACATACTGGAATAGTTCATTCAGCTAAGAGTCTCACAGAGTTTCCGATGCACAGGGGGATTGGCATGCCCACAGTACAAATACATAAGCAAATTCAGAGTTGGTCCTAATATGTGGTATTTTATGTTAGAATTTTATGAACTTAAATTGTAAATGATTGTTATTTGAGTAATTTCACTGTGAACTGGGCATCATCAACTGCCAGTGTCTATATAGGTAAACAGGTCAAAAACAGGCACTAAACAGGTCAATGTGTGACGCAGTTTGAAGCATTTTCACCCCAGATGCTCCAGTTAGTCCGCAGCCACTAAGACTCTTACAGCAAGGCTGATAATTAGCCCTGAGCCTATAAAGAGATATCAGTGCAGGTCATGCAAGTAAGGAAGACTCGGATTAAAGAGGGAGAGGAGGGAGAGAAGGAGAAAAACTCCACAGAAAATGGGGGAAGTGACCACTCAGCTTGAGCTAAATAAGAAAAGACATCACAATGATGGGAATCTCATTACAAAAACAAACTAGAAAAATCATGAGAGAAAACATGACACAAACTTTGTAAGTGCTGAAAAAAAAATGATTTTCTGTTTTTATAGATTGACATCATGTAGAGTGTCTTTGTAGAACATTCTCAATTCTGCCAACAAACACAGGTATTGCAAATCAATCAAATGTTTGTGTTTGTTTGGTCAATATGCTCTAGCCTTAAGAGATTAGATGAAGTTTGCATTTTACATCTAAGTTACCTCTGTCCTTTCTCATTTCATCATATCTCTCTCTCTATCTCTCTCTCTCTCTCTCTCTCTCTCTCTCTCTCTCTCTCTCTCTTCCTCTCTCTATCTCTTTCTCTATCTATCTCTTTCTCTTTCTATCTCTTTCTCTGACATGGGTGTGTTGGGATCGGAGAGGACTGATGTCTATGCTCCATATAGCTTTTCTCAAAAACTCTAGAAGCTTCAAATTATCACTTCTGATTAACACAGGAGCTGAAACCAATTTTCTATTTTTGCCAAATTTTCTCCTGAATTTTTGTCATGGCCAATTCCCACTCACTGACTGATATATGTTGCACATAAAGCTGGCCACAACTATCAGGACTCTGTCAGTTGCATTATGGTAGGCTTTCTACATGTCTGTGTATGTTCACTTCTGCACAGTGTTTTTTATCATTTGGAGGGGAAACAAAGTTTTGATTTTCCACTAAATTCAAGTCTGTTTGCACTGCACATTGTGATGAAAAATGAGACTTTTAGAGCAACATGTATCTGTGAGATTTTTCACAATCGCCTCTCCCTACATGCAGCACCAAAACAGTAGGCTATGGTCATTTGGCATGTCATTCAAATTGCCTCCTCCTGAAAAGGTAGGTGGTTATGGGCCACAGTTTGCCATGAAAAGCACCTGACTCTCAGTTGAGAGGCAGAAGTCTGGCTTGAGAGACTAGGTTTTCATTTGTCACACAATGCTACTGAGCTCAGAAAGAGGGTAACATTTGATTCCATAAATGTTAAAAAGTCACATTGTCAGTCACTGCTGATAATGTAACATCGTTGGACAGCTCAACATGCTTGGAGAACACTATTGTACTATCTGTGGTATTCAACTGAATTTTCAACCTCTTGGGGAAACACAGACCATGGTTTGTACAACAAAAGCTTGGTTATTCCTCCTCCATAAAACTTTACAGTTTGTATTTGGGCAAATCCACCATCCACCAAACCCAGATTTGCCCTTCAGACTGCCGGATTCATTACTCAAGGGATATGTTTCCGCTCCACCTGAGTCCAGTGGTGGTGTGCTTCACACCACTTTAGACATTCTTGGCATTTTGCATGGAGATCTTAGGCATGGCTGCACAACCATGAAACACAATCCATGATGCTTGTGATGGATAGTTCTTGTGTTGCAATTGCTTCCAGAGGCAGTTTGGAATTCAACAGTAAATGTTGAAAACAAGGGCAGATGATTTTTACATTGCTATGCACTTCAGCAATCTGCAGTCTAGCATAGCAGAAACTAATTTGATGGGAAGGTGACATCCTATGATAGTACCACATTGAAAGTTCCTGAACTCTAAATATGAACCATTTTACCTACAGAAGAAAAAAGAACAAAAATAATGAAGAAATAATTGAATGACCTAAGATGCTTTTACTGCTTGTTTACTGTCCTTTTTTATGAGATATTTTGCAGGGACGGGTGAAGTATTTGTTATCTAAAAGATAAAATCTATTAGAGTCAAAATAAAAGGAGACAGCAGGATATTCAAAGCATGAAATGCCTTCGGTCTCAGAAAGCAACATTCTCTCATTAATAGAAATTTATGTCTGCAACCATAAATTGCAGATCTTTAATTCTGGGTGAAAGTTGAAATAAATTATTTCATGTGAAGACAGACACCAGGATATTTAATTCCATTTTTCTATTTAAATTTAATTGACAGAATACATGTAATAATGGTTCACAAACGTTGTTTCTCTCTTTTGGTAATGATAGCAAATCCAAAAGACTTGGAAAACAACTTAAGACTTAAAATTATAGGATATCCCTGAGATTGATAATTAAAAAATAGTAGTATCATCTAAGAGTTGGTTGTATTCAAGATGTTTGTCTACAATTTTATCCAATATTATTGTCTTCAACACCAGAGTAGTGCATAACACATACGGGTAACATTTTGGCATCAGTAAGAACAACAAAGATGAAATGGAACTCCCCTGCCTTATGCCTCTGTTAATATTAAACCCAGGGAAGGCACTACATCAGTGCTGGCTCTATCTAATAAATGACATAGGCAGCTACTTAGGGCCCCACGGCCACCAGGGAATCCTAACAGGGTAATTACTGTACCATTATGATGTCTAAGATGCTTGAGTGAGGGAGAGAAGCAACTAGTTTATTATGTCTCAAAAAAGATTGTACATAACTGGAACCAAAAAGCACAAAAGAAATAGAGAAGATCAGGAGAAAAAGCTGAAGATGAAGGTATGTTTTGTTTTTTGTGGCATTAATATTATGCCATTTGTTTTGGCTTGTGATTTGACAACAAGTAGTGGTCTGTCTACCAAAGAAGGTTCAACTCAAACTACATAAAACCAGACAAAAACAGATGCAGTTAACTTGTTTTTTTTTAATCTGATGGCAATTATTTTCCACACTCATCAGATTTCACAGTCATATTGTATTGCAACAAGCACAACGTGAGTCGAAAGCATTTTCATTAGTTGACTTGGGACACTTCTTCTGACTTTCTTTATCTAACTTATCTAACCTCTAACTTTTAACTGTGTGCTATTACATGTTTAGGGGGTACGTTTGTTAAGTTGATAGCTAGTATAGCCTATGCTAAAATGAACATGTATGTTTGGAGAATGAGTGTTTTTGCTCAGATGTTTACAGTCTCAAGAGAAAATTTGGATGACTGTGTAACTGTAGACACTTGTTATGTACACTACAGTAGCAGTGCAGTATATCTTCCCTTTCAGCTGCAAAGTAAAGAGATAGCTAGGCAAGATAGTTAATAAGCCAGTTTAGCTACTTTAGACTTGTATTTTATAACCTACTGAATAATATTTCAATTGCCACATAAGTGATTAGAATCCCAAATACCCTTCTTTTTCCAGTTTACTATACGGCAAAAATGATTAAATAGCTTAAATCCTCACAAAAGATTTCTTTGGAAAACAGAGGGAATAATAAATCTTATGGGCATGAGGTGCTTGAGACCATGACAGGCCTGCATGCTTGTGATATGCTACTGCATTAAAGTTTGTTTTTGTGTATTGTTAGGTGAAATAATAAATGTAATTATTTTCTTTTTCAATGGCACAGGTCATTCACATCATTCTTTTTTCTAGTTGGAATACAGCATTGGAGGGACAAAAGTGTTCACTTGGGCTGAAAATGTACTTGTTACTTGAGATTTGGCTTTTTGGTCTGATGTTCATGTCTGCCTTTCAGGAAACCTGGGTTCAAGACCTACTGTAGACATGTGGAGTGATTTCAGTACATTGGTATTGTAATTAAAATTGTGTTGTGGGGCTATCAGGTGCATGATGTTAAGGTACATAAACAGGGCAGACTGGAGAAGGTGTAAATGTTGGTAGGGTTTGAATTGTGTGTGTGTGTGTATGTTGATATGGCCAGCTGCAACAAACTGTCATAGACATTCGAATACCTGAAACAAGTGAGCAGGATTATACATTTTTTATAAAAGTTAAAAATGTGTTGCAAAATTGCTTTAGAAGAAGAGGTCAAACTGTCGTTAACCAGTTTTTTCTAACCAATTTTTGATCCATCTGACCCTAGATCTTACAAGCGCCTCCTAAGCTTTTTCAAGGAATAGAGTTTAATTCCTCTTCTGTAGAATACAGAATTTTCTTGTCTTCCTCAGAGTAATTGCTAATTACTTCAAGGCCAGAAATTTTCTTTCCACAAGAAACTGAAAATTTTTCACATCACAATCATATTTTAAGAGATCCCACTTTGCACATGCAGAAATGTCAATAATGGATTTAACATCTCTCTAAAAACTATATCTATAATCAAGTGGTCAGTTAATGGTAAGTGAGTCCAAGAAACTGAAACCAAAAAGAAATCAAAGTGTCTAAAACCAACCGTAGGTCAGTACTAGAGTTTTGAGGAAAATTTTCAATTATGTCATGAAAAATGGTAGAGTCTGGATTTAGATTAATATAAGCATCAGTTAAGTCTTGTTAAGTCTAGTAAATCTAGTAATAATTACACCCATTACATTACTACATTAACACCCATTTTCAGAGGATGCCTATCACAAAGGAATTACAATTACAGAAGCAATGCGAATCCGGCATTTCAGTAACAAAAAAAAAAAAAAACTTAATATAAGGCTCATGTTCAGCTACTAGATGAACCAGTTATACTTATGTTTGGTATGATGAACTAGGTGAGAACAGACATTGTGAAGATCGATCACAAGACCCAAGAGCTCCTCACAAAAAATCTGTTCCCCTAAGGTTTACATCAAAGACCTTATGTCAACAAGAGTGACGGTGGATGTGAACTAGTCAAGCAAGAGCCTTGTCTATCATTCACCCATTGCCTTTTTAAGTGACTATGTTAAAGAAAAGACTAGTTCATCCAACAAACAGTGTCACCCAGAAGCAATTGCAGGGCTAAAAATGTAGAAAATCAGAGGTGAGAAACTCAAAATGTACAAGGACCTGGAAATCAGAAGAATGTGGAATGCATGAGAATACAAGAGAACCATTGTGTTAGACATAGTGGAGCACTAGGAGCACTCAGGAAGGGAGTCGACCATAACCAGGCCATCAACTGGGTAGCAAAGTGCAGGAGACTGCACTGATGGGCACTGCACACATACTTTTAAGGTGTTAGCCTAAATGGCTCTTATTTCTGGTTTTCTGGACATGATACTGCAAAATAAAAAGTTGTGAAAGGAGTGCAAAGGATTAAAGATAATAATAAGGCTATTGATAAGCACATTGTTTACCCCTCTGAAAGGCATTCTAAAAAGATGAATATTATTTCAGATGAAAATGCTGTTTGTATTTCCATCATCAGTTTAACACATGAAGTTTTGCCATCCAGCTTCATTTGACTGAAGAATGAATGTTCATACCTATTCTGTATTAATGATCACTGGTGCTTAGGTGTTACACAAATGTTGTTATGAAGATATAATGCTGCTATCAAAAAGCTTCATGTAATAAATAATAGTGATGTAGCATGGCCTGGGCTTTTATATAGCCTGATTCAATTCTGATTCATATGATGCGGATCATCAGAATAATCCCCTTCTTGGTTAAGGAAATCTCTGTGGTTCTTCCAAAGTCAGGAACATGCAGCAGGCCGAGCCACAAAGTTGAGGGATAATTCCCCCCAGAGTGGATTACAGAGAAGCCAAATACACGCGATTAGCCGCTTTAGCAGCATTGCCTGGCAGATTAGCAAACAGCACTAAGACAGAATCATAGTCCTCAGTGAATAGGATTATCCGAATTAGACAGGTTCTGCTGCTGGAAAGGAGATTAAAAGAAGAGTGTCTTATACAATACAAGTGTATTTGCCATGTACATCCATGTGTGTATGTGTGAGACAGTGAGCATGTAATTAGCAGGGACAGCCCTATGGGACCTATAAAAGATCACTTAGGACATCAAGTAGGACAGATATTTCAGACAATAACCTGCATTTACACGCTGGCTGAAGAACATTTAGATGTTGCACAATCCCTAAGCAATGCTGTAGCTGTGTGTAGAGGGACAGAAATAAAATTGTAAGAGCCTTTTTGAAAAGTTACTGCTGTTTAGTGTTTGGTGGGATCTCACTGAGGCAAAATGAAGAATCGTCAGCAAGAGTTACCAGAGGATTTCTACATCCCCATCCCGCTGGACACCAATAACATCACAGCCCTAAGTCCCTTCCTGGTCCCACAGGACCACCTGGGAGGGACAGGAATTTTCATGGGTATGGCGGTCTTCATGTTCTTCCTGTTTGTCGGTGGAACCTCCATCAATGCCCTCACCGTCGTCTGCACCATCCAGTACAAGAAGCTTCGATCACATCTCAACTACATTCTTGTAAACCTGGCTATAGCCAACCTGCTGGTGTCCACTGTTGGCTCTTTCACTGCCTTTGTCTCCTTCCTCAACCGCTACTTCGTGTTCGGACCCACAGCATGTAAAATCGAGGGATTTGTTGCGACCTTAGGAGGTACTGTGTGTTATTCTCTGTTTAGCATAGCCATGCTGTCTTCATCACTGTATCATTTTCCACATTGAAATAAATGGCTGACTGAATTAATAATTCAATTAATAATAAATTACATCAAAACAATTGGCAAAAGTAAGTCAAGTAAAAGTATAATGTATTCATGTTTTTTTCCAGTGCATATATATATATATATATATATATATATATATATAT
>JAILXH010267206.1:18151-32742 GCA_023558415.1 Piaractus mesopotamicus | reverse complement strand
AACGGGAAAATTCGAACAAGAAGCTACCGAATAAGAATAAGAAGACTTCAGTGTTTACCTGAAGGGAAACGACAAGTTCTGACTGAAAAAACGTAAAACGCCTATAATTTCTAAAAGTCGTAAGGAGAACCGAGCAGTTCCCTCACCAGCTCGCTCCTCAGCCACTCCAGCGCCTCGTCTATGGTGTCAAAGCCGCAGACGTTGCTGGCTCCGTCCGCCGCCTCCACACTGCCGCCCCCCGCCGCTCGGCTCCGCAGCCTCTCCCGCCACTCTACATACGAGGGCCGCCGGGTCTCCAGGTTCAGTTTGGCGGTCAGCGCCTTCACACTGTCCAGGTCCTCCGGCTCCCCCTCGTCCGAGCTAAACTCTTTAAACTCCATCGCGAACAACCACCTTGGCTGTTCTGGGGAGCTTTTATACGGAGACAGCGGTGACAGCTCGCTCCCTATTGGCTCTTTCCATGTTCGCGCGCTCGCAGGGGGCGTGGCTTGGGACAGTCCTGGGACCCCTACACTATGCGCTTTTTTGCGCTGTCCCTCATCTAAAACACCCGATTAACACGTTAACTAATTAGCATTGTCCTCACATGCTGGGTCAGTGTTAAAGGTCCCATCAGCTGCATGTGAAAGGGGAATTCCACTGATCTTTCAAAATTTCAGCATAATTCAAACGCAAAGATGTAAACCGTGTCATTCTCATTCTATATGTGTTAACAGAACACATATAGCCATTTTATTCACCATACTGTGCGTTAAGCATTATGAAACAGCGTGTTGGCTCACAAGAGACTGTGTGTTGGGTATTATGGGACAGTGAGTAAAACCTTAACAGACAACGGTGGTATTATGAGAGTGTATTAGATCACAAGCACCCCACACTATACCAATAAGAGTCTTTGGGCAAGACTCCCAACACTACCTTCGCCTACCTGTGTAAAAATGCTCAAATTGTAAGTCGCTCTGGATAAGAGCGTCTGCCAAATGCCATAAATGTAAATGTAAATGTAAGAGACAATGTTGGTGTTAGGTATTAAGGGACAGGACTTGAGGAAATATGAGACGGTGAGGCGATATAGGACAGTGTGGTTACATCCCTATTTAAGAAAGTGTAAACTATTGAAAATATATACAATATATTCTATGCAGATTTTGGAATATATTGACAGCATTTAACAATTTATTTAATTTTAAAGGGGTCGTATGGGAACATTATTAGTGTATTAGAACATAGGATGTTTGATGTTTTGGGACAGTATATTTATGTCAGACAAAAAAAATTAATGAGTCCACTATTAGTTGATGGGCATAATGTCATCAATAAAGTTCATGTTTCTGAAAATTCTAAAATGTTGATAACTAAGCTGAAGGCTTGAATCACATTCGTTTACACATTTCCTAAAGTCAAAGACCACTTCAACACAGTAGAACAACAACTCAGAAATGTACCATACAGAATTACAGGACTGCATTATTGCATTACAGGCAGTCAAAAAATGTTCACCTCATTGAGTCCGGAGTTGTGTTGAGCTGGAAAAAAGTTATAAGAAATAACTTTGAGGCAAGTTTACTGACTTTACTTTTCAAGTTTTAACATTTCCGTTCAAATGAAGATTCAATCTGTGGTTTGTTTTTCAATGCCACCATCTGCTGGTGAAAGTGTAGTATTGCAACACAGCACACACGGTGAAGAGTAAGAGATCCTCTTACAGTTTGAGTGTTATTAAGTTTTTAGTGTACGAAGTCATATCAAAGGCGTAAAGAAGTTTTGGAAAATTCTGGAAAATTAAACATGGAAAGGATATATAAAAATGAAGCAATATATATTTTCCTCCCTTTTTAAAAAAAAATTGCAGAGTTTACTGTAGTACGTAAACGTGCATCTCCCTTTCGGAATGATGAAGGTAGAAGACCATTTCTACATGATATGCTTATGCTTTCTTGAATGTGCATATTTTAGTGCGCAATTTTTATTTGCTAAGTTTAAAATATAATGCATACATACATATGTATTATGTGTTATTCATTTTTACACACACACACACACACACACACACGCACACACACACGCGCACACACACACACACACACACACACATATTAATTTGAAATTAATTTGTAGATAAACTTACAGATTCAGATGTCTTTACAGTGGTGGTGATAGGAACCAGGGGTCACAATGTCTACAGCACGAATATAGCCATTTTATTTACTATCCAAAACCCCCAGTGAACCGACACGTGTGTTCTGAGTTTTTATTTGTAATGTTGTTGATGACAAAATGGTGGTAAATGGTTTTCTTCGAGGACAGCCTTGCCTTATAACATCCTACATGTATCTCCTCACCATTGGTGGATTTTATAAAGTACATTATAGTCCAAAGTTTTATTTAAAAACTATCAAAGAAGGATGTCTTGGACATGAGGCAGTGTATTCATAAACATTTCATGTAATTACTTTGTGATGTAGCTTTTAGAGACCTTAAAATCTTCAGACGTCTCGTTCCTTTCACCATCAGTGTGAATTATTATGATGGATTTTTCAAATACCGCAGGAGGAATTTAGTCACTCTCTGCACTGAATTCCTAATAATAAGACCAAAGCAAACTGGCCCCTATTTCTTTCTGGGTTTTAAGTCCATGTGTGAAATACTCCCTGGTATTCAGGGGGTCCCATGATGGCTGGCTACTCCAGCGACAGCTGGCTGCTGACTCACTTCCCATAGCGATGCTAATGCTAAATTCAGTGGCTGCAGACTGTTTGGTTTAACAATTCATCTTTTGGAAATGCTCTTTTCTAGTTTGGGAACGCAACCTTACACTCATTAATCACACAGCATAACATAACATAACATAACATAACATGTTTATTTTCAAAGACACCACAGAATTTTCATTTTGAGACATCGAGGGGGTCCAAGTGGCTAATTATGGGGTCCCAGACCCCAATGTGGATGATGATCCTAAGTTTTTCAAATACTAGGTTCTAGGTTAAAAGCTAAGTCTAGCTGATGATACTGTATGTTTTGATGTGTTTTTATAATATTGTTACAATTAAATTACAGTAGCCATACAGTAATTGTTTAATATAGTATAATCTGCCTGCATTGTTAATGTTATTGGAATACTGTGTAAAATTAACAAACACAATACATTATTGTAGAAATGATTTATAGTGTATAGACAAGCAATTACCAAGTAGACACGGACATCTAGTGGCTTCCACTGGAATTCTAAGGCAAGGATGTAACATCACTGCACAGTCAGAGGACAGAAGGCTACTGACCCAGGCTCGGTCTGGCTAGTTTATTTTCCTGCAAAGTTTGATCATTTCAATAAACTGTATTTTGTAAGACATCATCTACATCAGACTCAAATGTTTCCTGTCAAATTGCTGATGACTTTGCCAGATCTGTGACTGTGAGTCAAATATGGACATGAAATCTTATAACTGCAAGTTCTGTCTACGGTCTGAGAACCAGACCTGACAACATGAGACAAAAGTATGGAAGCCTGTTTCTGCCAGTACGTCATAAAGAAAAATTCTCAAAATTATACAATTCCAACAACAATTTGTAATGAGGAAATCTCTCATAATTATAAGATACTACCTCATAGAAAGTATCGCATAAATACAACATTTCAATGTAACGTTAGTCATGAAAAGAGCATTTTTAAAACTAATTCTTATATAATTCTTATATATTTGTTTTTCCACCATTTATTTTTGACCATGTGAGAACCAGGATTTCCACCCCCTCCCCATCTCCAAGGGTTGTTGTGCAGACAGGATGGTGTCCCCATATAGAAAATAAAGTTACATGTTGAAAATAGGAATGTTAGTAATTAACTAGTTAACTGTTAAACCACAAATACATAAATATTTGACCAGTGCTTTAATTTCTGATGAACAATTGATATTTAAACAGGCAGGGTCTTCGTTCACCTTGAGGACTATTCCTGAATTGTACACATGAGGGCGCCAGAGTGCAACTTGTTCCAGGAGCCCCATTCTGGGTTTTCTCTCGACTCCTGCTGCTGGAGCAGTTGCAGCAGAGCCTGTTTATGAGGAGCCTGGCTTCTTCCTATTTCCCCCGTTATATCAAAATCATGATTGCAAAATGCCAGAGGGCGCCCGCGAGCGAGTCCTCAATGAATGGGAGTAAACAGAGCTAAATGGCTAAAAACGAAACATTAAAAATAGTTTCTAATCACTCGCCCAGAACTTTCCTTGAATTTTACACAGTAGAAGGATGTATTTCACTAAAAAAAGCAAAGAACACTTACCTATATTGTTCCTTTTTTCTACAGCAAACGGGTTTGGGGCAGCAGAACTAGCATTACTGCTACTGAGTGCTGATTGGTTGGCATTACTGCTACTGAGTGCTGATTGGTTGGACAGCGGAGCAGCTCATTGGCTTTTCACACTCATTGACATCATGAATGTACATGAGTTGCCATTTCTCCTATAACTCGAGTTCAAAAGCTCTTAAAAATATAACAGCGGTGTGAAAATGTTTTATGCTGTTCTGTGTTCAGGAAGTGATCGCATTCTTTTACATTAAAATGTTTAAACATTTATAAACTATGATTTTACTCAAATGCTCCATCTCAACCTATTCATTTTGGACTTGGTCGCTAGCGCCCTCTAGCGTTTAAAAAACCCGGAAGAGTGGAAATTCTCCTCTCTACGAGTTCTCTGGTTGCAGAGCCGTGCCGTGTCTGAAATGGTCAACTAATTACTATATAGAACGCTACCAGAGGGAACAGAATTTGTGATGGCAGTAAACGATTTCAGACACTAACGTTATACAGGTTTGCTCATTTCCTGCAGTAACACACTGCATTATGGGTATCCCCATACACTGCTTATTGCAGTGCATTGTGGGACTGTTTGAGTGCATATTCTGTACTATATTTTGGGACGCCACAACAAAATGGCAGAACTCCAAAATAGTGCACTACATAGTGAATAAGGCACAGGTTTGGACACAGTTCCAGGGGGGCCTTGGTACTTGTTTCTCCCATTATATCAAAAACATGCCAGCCAAGAATGAAAAATCAAAATAGTTTCTAACCACCTGTCCAGGACCTTCCTTTAATTTTGGAAAGTAGAAGGATGTATTTTATAGCACTGTTGCAACTAGGATATTTAGCCACGTGATACAGTGCTAAGCAGATAGGAGGGAGGGCTGCTGGTGCTAAGCTAGGCTGCAACTGACTTTGTTTAAACTTAACAACCTACGGACTTTATGTGGACTGCTATTTAAACTATGCATGTAGAAAGGTTTCAAGCTAGTCCCAGTGAGGCCACACATGTTCATTAACCTGGGCTGTGGAAAATGTAAGCAAGTAGACTGCATTACGTTACTGTCATATCTGTTACATTAGACCACATCTTTTCATTCAATAAATCCTAAAGCCTTGTTTATAATAAAACTTTTATATATAAAATGCAGTGCTCTGTTTGATGTTTTATGGGCGTCATCCTTGATTTTAGGTTTGTTAGTTAATGATTTACCTCTAACTTGTAATGGTCTATTATCAGTCTAAATTATTTGCCGAAATATGCATCCCTACACTGAAAAAATGGTTCATGATTTTATTGCGACAATGTTGTATCAACACAATGTTTTTTAAACTGTACTTGTTTTAGCAATTATTGTGTTCACGCAATACATTTCATTCGTGTAGAGCCACTTCACACATTTTAGTCATGCCAATCCAAAGTGCTTTTTTCCAGTGTAAATGAAAATGTTTTGGTATGGAAATATGGAGTCAAATCAGTGTTACTGGAACTGTGATAACATTATCATAAAGGGAGGGGTAGGGGGATGTGAAAAAAAAAAAAGATGTACTTGTACCTGAGTACAATTTATAAATTTGACAAATTTAACTAGAACTAGAACTAGAAACTAGAACAACTGACATCAGATAGAATTTAGCTCAATCTTGTTTTTTGTTAATGGACTCCTTTTATTTAATAGTAGTAGCTACTGTTGCGAGGTTGAAACTGGTGAGGATGTGGGCTGGGGTGAGGGGTGGGCTTTGGAACAGTTTAGTTTACTACAAGGCACAATTAGTATTGTGTGCTGTTTTGAAATTATAGCTTCTGGATGGATAAAAATGTTTAAAAAACTGTAACTACAAACTGTAACTTAGTCATTCTGCCATGTTACTTCTGGTAGGATTCTTTACCACAAAGCTAATGTAAAACAAATTTCCCTCAAGAAAGCAACAATTCCATGCTGGGAGTGTATTTTGATATTGATTTCTCTTCTTTTCTTAAATTTTCCCCCTTCCCCCTTTTCTTTTCTTCCTGACCAATAGGTGGCAGAAGCTTGTGTATATATATG
This sequence comes from Piaractus mesopotamicus, assembly GCA_023558415.1. Taxonomy (NCBI): domain Eukaryota; kingdom Metazoa; phylum Chordata; class Actinopteri; order Characiformes; family Serrasalmidae; genus Piaractus; species Piaractus mesopotamicus. Next base: position 26,391 of record JAILXH010267206.1, on the reverse strand, counting down.
GATGCTCTTAGGTGGTTTCTATTACTATGCCATTTTGTGTCCTGATCAATGCCTGAAAAGGCTGCAATATGTCTGTACATTTTTATACACATTGCAATGCTTCAATAAAGGCTTTTAATACTTCTTTTTAGACTGTGTGCCTGGGAATTTTTTTGCTCTGGGATTTATTTTGCATATGCCCTATGGATGCGGTTGGATTTTCTGGTTTTTGACACTCCCAGCATGGAATTGTTACTTTAATTTATAAATAAATACAAAATAAATAAATATATGCTTTCCCACATTTTCATGTCAAAGCAAAAGGATTTTAGTCTAACGTCCAAGTCCAAGTCCAAAATGTGTTTCCACATCTGAATTTGAACAAATTTGGTAGAATTATCCATATTCTATATCCCCTTTGAGAGAACAACTGCCAGAATTAAATGGAGTGGTGTCAAAGAATTCATTTTCATATGATCAGTATAGAGATTTCTTGTTCCTTATTATTCTTCCTATTATTATTGTCAGACTTTAAGGAGTTTGGTATTTTGCATGTACTTCAAGGGCCTATAAGCCCGCCTCTTCATGCGTGCCTTCATGTTCATGTTATTTGTTTGGTTGTATAACCCATCTAACTTAAAAGCGTGGGTTCCAGTTACAGATAAAAGCTCTCTGATACAGGAAATAGGTTTACAGAACAACCACACCCAGCAAGGTAAGAACACCTTTGTAAGACATTACAATGCATTCAGAGCTTTAGAATTCATAATTTAGAACACGCTTTTTATGTTAAAAGAATTCTATTATTGAAATGTTTAAAATGAATCAAAGGATAATGCTGCAAGCAGAGAAGGAGCAGAGCAAACCCTCTTCATCAGATTGGGGAATGGGTCCAAAGCACAACCCACATTACAAAATGTTCTTTCACATGTTTCCACTAAAGAGGGCTCTAAATTTCCAAATATTACAAAGTGCAGCATTGATATTGGATGTGTGATAAGTGCTTTTGTATGTGCAATTTTACATAACCCTGTTTTTAGAGGTATGACAATGGCATCATCCACGGTATCAGATGAGTTGATTTTTGGTGTCCCTCTACGTACTATAGCAGGTATGCAACATTATCTTTGCAGTGTGCTTATGTTTGCACATAAAATCATTTAACCTCATTAGAACCCTGAACTAAAGCTATTTTTTTTAAATCCTTAGGTGCTGCTGTGGTAGCTGCGGGGCTGTTTTTCCTGATCAAGAATCCTACCTGTCTAACCAACTTCCTCAAGACGTTAAAACAAAAGACATACTCTTTGCTGCACTTTTGGAGGTGCTTAAAGATGTTTTGAAGATACAAAGTTAAAGACATACAGGGAACACCAAAAACATAAATAATACAAGACAGAGGAGAACAAACCTAATACCTAATAATAATAGCAGTAACAAAAATACAGCTAACACAGTAACACTGAGAGAAAAACTAGCAAGATTTTAAAAACTTTTAAGACAGGCAATATATGGAAAAACACTAGCTGATTACAGAGAGTTGGCAGGCAGTTGCTGTAATTCATATTTACATTGCTTATACTGCACTATTTGTTTACAGTGCTGATATGTTATACTGTATTTTTAAAAGCAGCACAAAACTGTATTTTAACAAGACTGCATGTTGGCAGCAGTATATTAAACAACAATGTCCACCCCTTACAGAAAAGTTCCATGTGAATAAAAAAAACCTTGAAATGACAAAGATGTTAAGGCGTGAAAAGTTGTATCACATGTGAAAACATGATAGCAAATGTGATAGCACATTGAATTTTTTTTTTTGAGGCTGAGGAAATGTGTAATGTGTATTTGTTAACACACAGGGTTTTTTGAAATATACAGTCACTCTCCAAAGAAAAACATGTATCCCCATTTTTTCAATTTCTACTTTATCTACTTTTTCTACATTATCTGAGCATGGCAGTTGTCCTTTACATCATGTGAAATTTTCATGATGAATGGACCAATAGAAGTGCTACAAGATTTATACGAATAAAATCTCTTCACATTAACTTACATTAAAGAAAGACTGCTTTTGCCCTTTCATGTAAACTTACCATTTTGAAGATATTTGTTTTTCTTTGGACAGCAACGATATGTAACTTTTCTGTTTTCTGAATATCACATATAGGCACACACATATTAGGAAATTAACAAGATAAAACAACAGTTTCTAAATTACTGTTAAGTTGCATCTTAAATACACTTAAAAATGCAGCATACAAAATAAACATACGTTACATGCTGTTCTACAAGTTCCAAAAGTCCAATAGTATTTAAACTAGAGATTTAAAGTATGAAACCTAGTGTAGGAAAGTTAATCATACACCACCATTAGCTTAGTTCTAACCTGAATTACGAATCCCACAGAGACCGAATCTCATAGCTAGCTGAAAATTAGCATTATTGTATAAGTTCTTACAAAGATCTTAGTTCTTGTAGCAGATACTTACAACGAAAAATGACACTACATTAAAATATGCCATGGACATATGACATTTATGACATAACATGCAAAGTCCATTAACTCAGCTGAATGTCCTATAGTTAATTTTATATTGGTACAGATTGTGCTAGGTGTGCTAAGTTGCTATTAGACCAGTAACGTTAGGCTAATGTTAACTATACTACAACTTAAGCATAATTCTGTTGCATTTACCCTGGTTCACAGATTTTAATGCAACATTTATTGTATTTTATTGTACAACATTCATTACCTAGTACTAAGGAGTGGCTAAAAATTAAGTTTTAAAATATTGTTACACTACCCCTAACTATCGAAGACCAAAAAAGCCAAGACAGCTAAAGAACTTTCAGTAGGGTGGCAATATCGTCACTCTACAGACTAAAAAATTTGCCTGTACAGATGGAAATAATTTATACATGCATAAAATGCTTGTGTGTGTGCATGGCCGAATATTTCAGCCTATACATACATCTGTGGCACCTGTACATGTGAGTTTTTATCATATTCAGGAAAATATAATTAATTTTATTAATTAATATAATTGTAATAGCACCTCTAGGTATTACAGCTAGACACGGAGGATCTGAACAACTCCTCTTTCATCTCTTTTTCTAAAATTTTAGTAGAGTTTTCCACAAAAGGCCATCTTTTCATTTTACACTTTTCTCCACATGATTCAATTTACTTTATTTTTTATTCTTTGTAAATTCTTTTGTATCTTTTCCTTCTAATAATAATCAGTAACATTGCATTCTGTAAACAAATAAAATTAAATTAGTGCATTAAATGTGTAGAAACATTAAACTTACAGTCACAGTCACATGCAAAACAGTACCTACAAATATATCTATTTTCTGATTTACCACTGTTTTAAAAGGATATAATCCAGGTTATATGTAAAAACACATGCAGGTTTGCTAGTGGTTTTGGATAGTAAAGAAATGGCTATATTAGTGTTGTAGACAATGTGACTCCTGGTTCCCATCACCACCACTGTAAATAAATCAGAGTCGATATGTTTCTCTATCTTCTGCACTCACACCTTCTGAACTTTCATCAAGAAATACGAGTGACTTAATAACTAATTAGTTCTACTCTTCCTAAAGCATACCAATGCTTGCAATAACTTAATATATATAATAATGTAAAAGTTATCCTGTTACTACTGTAGAGGAGTTATGGAGGGGAGCAGGTCATGAATCCTTCAGTTCTTTGGTAACCTACAAACCGATTTCCAAAAAAGTTGAGATGCTGTGAAAAATGTAAATAAAAACAGAGTGCAATGATGTGCAGATCATTTAAACCATATATTTAAATTAAAACAGTACAAAGACAACATATCAAATGTTATATAATAAAAACATATTTTGAATTTGATGCCAGCAACCCATTTAAAAAAAGTTGGCATGAGGGCATGTTTACCACTGTGCTGCATCACCTCTTCTAAGATTCAGAATTAGCAACCCTTATTAACGGGGAAACTTCACCTCCGCTTTTTGACCCATCCATGCAGTGAAACACCACATACACACACATACTAAGGGGCAGTGAGCACACTTGTCCAGAGCGGTGGGCATCCCTATCCATGGCGCCTGGGAAGCAGTTGGGGGTTTGGTGCCTTGCTCAAGAGCAATTCAGCCATATACCGTCAGCTCAGGGGATCAAACCACTCTTGCTTGATATAGGATTTCAGTTGCTCAATAATTTGGGATCTGCTTGGTTGTATTTTTCATTTCATACAGTGGCAAATATTTTCAAAGGGGGACAGGTCTGGACTGCAGGCAGGCCGCTTTAGCACCCGGACTCTCTTAATACGAAGCCATGCCGTTGTAGTATGTGCAGAATGTGGTTTGGAACTGCCATGCTGAAATAAGCAAGCCGCTTCCTGAAAAAGGCGTTGTCTGCTTGGCAGCATATGTTGCTCCAAAACCTGTATGTATCACTCAGCATTAATGGTGCCTTCACAGATGTGGAAGTCACTTATCCTGTGTGCACTAATGCACCCCATACCAACACACCACACCAACACACCACAGGACACTTTTCCACTTTGCCATCTTTGTCCATCTTAAATGAGCTCGACCCCGATAAGGCAGCGGTGTTTCTGGATCCTGTTTATATACAGTTTCTTCTTTGCGTTTTAGAGTTTTAACTTGCATTTGTTGATGCAGTGACAAACTGTGTTTACAGACAGTGGTTTCGGAGGTCTTCCTGCTCATGCAGTGATTTTCACTACAGAATTAACATGTGTTTTTAATGCAGTGCCACCTGAGGTCATGGCCATCCAATATTGCTTTTCGGCCTTGTCTCTTGTGTACAGAGATTTCTCTGGATTCTCTGAATTTTTTAATGATATTATGTACCATAGATGATGATAATCTCTTAGTGTTTTATTATTTTACTTTGAAAAACATTAATTTTTAAATTTTGTTGCACTATTTGATCGTGCAATCTTTCACAGAGTGGTGAACTCCTCCCCATCTTTACTTCTGAAAGACTCTGGGACGCTCTTTTTATACACAGTCATGTTATTGACCTGCTGCCAATTGACCTAAATAGTTGTAAGATGTTCCAGCAGGTGTTTTTTTAGCATTACACAACTTTACCAGTCTTTTGTTGCCCCTGTCCCAACTTTTTTGAAACATGTTGCTGGCATCAAATTTACAATGTGCATATATATTTTTCAAAAAACAATAACATTTCTTAGTTTCAGCATTTGATATGGAGATTACTGGTCTAACAGTTCATGAATTTGTCTTATGAGCTTTCATGAACTTGTATGAAACCTGAGTACAAGTGTCCTCACTGGGTTGGAACAATATTTGAATTTCATGGTTCCTGTCAATACAATATACAGCAATGGTACACAAACAAGTGCATGTGTGTTAATTAAACAGAACAGAGCAGTTAGTGTTCTCTACTCTGAAGTACACTGAACTGTCCAGTGATATTACATCACCCCACTATTGTACTCCAGTACCAGAATATTTGTACTTGAATTCACTTTTGCTTTTGGAATTTTGGACTTCCTATTAACGTAGCCTACTTTTAACTCTACTACATTTACCTTGTTCCTTTTCATGATTTTAAAAGCTTCATATTTTAGGACACATTACATTATATTAGCCTGATATATATGAATGTAATATACATTAGTCTTATGCATATAATTCTTAACATTTAACATGAGAGGATCTATGAATGATGAACTTTCTCTCTTTTTTAATTTTTTTAGCAGAACTGAAAAAAAGCCAGCTGCCTTTAAACTGTTTCAAAATTTCATGATGAACGGAAAGCATCCTGCACAATGTCACAGTTTGCCCGATTTGTGAGAAGGAAAGGACCTGCTCACAGATATTCTGTCCATCTTTTTTTGCGGCCCAACAACTTGTTGAAATTTCCAAAAAAAATATTTGCGCTGTATCTGGTGTGTATAGTTTTGATGCGAAAAAATCATGTCTGAATATTCTGCATTTTCATATTGTTTTTTCATGTTGTGTTCGTGTTTTTGGTGCCTTAATAATGAACGTGTCATATAACAGTTTGTGGAGAAGGGGGCGTGGCCGAGCGTCAAATGCAGGATGCAGAGCTGGTCGGGCTGAACCAGCGGGCTAAGTAGCTGATGATATTCACCTGTGCCTTGTTTCTGCCAGCTTACTTATAGTCATCTCTTTCCTCAGTAGGTGGCAGAGCCCAGAGAGAGAAGAAGACTGGTGCAGATGTGAGAGCAGAGCAAAGCAGAGCTAAGAAAAGAAAGGCGTCGTGTCTTAATTTATCTGTAGGCTGAAAAGCCGAGTGGTTTTTGTGTTGTATATAAATAAAACATAGCTCTCTATCTCCACACAGTACCCCTTTTACCATGCCAGGGCTGAATCTCAAATGGCTCCCTGCTCTCTACATAGTAGGAATTTGAATAATATAATAATATAACTAAAAAATAGTCATTTGGGATTGAAATTGGGTTTTTAATTTAGTGGGTAACTATTCTAAAAGTATTCTTAAAATGCAAAAAGTAACTTTTCTGAATGCTGCTTTTTACAAATATAACTTGGACTGAATAGATACTTAATTTCTGTTTTCTGAATACATATCCCTCAATACTTATATTCTGTTACATCCCCACCCTGATCTTAACTTCAATAGGGTAGTACAGTAACGTGTTACTTTAATTAGTTAAACCACATTTAGAATTGAATATAAGAGTAATGCATAAAAACTTGAATTAAGTATGTTTCACAATTCTTAATCTTAGGAACACAGTTTCTTTTTAGGAAAATTCAACATTTATTTATTTATTTATTTTTCATTCATTTATTTGCATTTCAGCAAGATCCTCCCTACCTGGCCCCTGGCTGACAGGTGTCCTGCACAGCAACTTAAGGTAACACTCCTTTCTTTCCTCTCAAGAATTCTTGAGCAAGCAGTCTATAATCAGTTGTCTCTCTATCTCATACAGAACCAGCTCCAGGACCCCAACCAGTCTGGCTTTAAACCAGCACACTCAACAGAAACTGCCCTTATAGCAGTGACTCCTGTCATAGCAGTGACTGAGAAGCTCTAAGATCAACCAAACTGTCATCGGTTCCACATAATCCTCATGTCTGTATTTACCAACCTTGGAATCCTAGGAAGACTAACCTGCTATTCATCCTCTGTTCTCTCATCCAAGAACTCCTTGATTGCTCCATCTGAAGATGCAAGAAGTCTTGTTGTGATTCTGAATGACCAGTAATCGTTCTTGGTCATTCAGGTTTCTCCTGTACAGCATGTGGAGGATTTGACCCTCTTTTAGGAGGCCACCCAGGTGCTAGTTTAGTCTCTTGTCATCTCAAGGCTTGACTACTGCAACTCTCTCTTGGCTGGTCTTCCTAAATGCACTTCTAAATATATTGGTATATAGTATCACACTCAACAGTCCATTCTCTGAAACTCCCGTCACAGACCAGTGTTTATTCTAGCACCTCATGTACCTGCCTTATTATCCCACTTATTGGACTGTTACCTCACTGATCATTGATCCCTTTCTTTGCCACTACACACCCTTTAACTGCTGCTGCACTCAGCACTTTAATATAAGACTCATACTTTGCACAATGTAAGGTTTACAGGTATGACTGCATGTATGTGCGAGTGAGTGATGGTAGGACTGCTTGTTTCATTTCATTTTTTTGTTTTGTATTTTATTTTATTTACTAAATGTAAATGTCTGTCTGGTACTGTGCACTGTGAGCTCCTGTAACCAAAACCAAATTCCTTGTATGTGTAAGCATATCTGGCCAATAAACCTTGATTCTGATCCTGATTCTGATTCTGATGCAGGCCATCAGGCCCCTGCAACACACCAAAAATGCAGCAGCAAGACTTCTCCTCAGTCTTCCTAAGTTCAGTCAAACTGAACCTCAAACCTTTCGAACTTCAAGTACAGCTCAGCTTGATCTGCCATCCTTCAGGGTGCATGGAAAACAAGCATCACGTGGCACCCAGGTGGTGGAACGAACTTCCACTTGCTGGCCGACCAGCAGACTCTCTTGCTGAAGCAAATACAACACAAACTGCAATCAGTTGTCAATCAGACAGCCAAAAGTATGTGTATCATTTGTTCATTTATATATTAATTTCACTGCAATTGTTGGACATTTGTCATGCTTTCATCTTAAAACTGATTATTTGCTTAACAAATAATATTTCTCTTACCCTTCATAAGCTCTGGTGTTAACATCCGTTGTCTCACCTGCCTGAGGACACCCCTATAACCCAA
>JAILXH010267191.1:163-28785 GCA_023558415.1 Piaractus mesopotamicus | reverse complement strand
AATCATTTCACATCAACACATTCTGAATGGCTTTGTTTGCATCCTAGCAACTAATCTATGCATAAATTTTAAAAAAATCAGTGGAATTCCCCTTTAATTGTTATTGCATCATTAGTCTTCGCAACACCAATACTGCAGAAGGCTACAACATGCAAATGAGCTCTCTGACCCATCACTGAATGTTTCATTGTGCGCTGTGAACACCCCGACCAATCACAGACGTTCCTTGTATGTTTGGATGAATGAAGATTTTTGCATAATCCAACAAACATAAATAATTCTGGTCAAAGTAATGCAGACTAGTCTTTAACCAGTTTTCAAAGTATTGGAAGGCATCACAATATTTTGCAGTACAACTGCAGTTGGTATTTTGTCCATATTCTGCAGGCCTAATCAGAATACTAAACTACTGCCTTAAAGGACAACTTCACCTATTTTTCTAAATTTAAAAAATTAAATCATTGAGATGTAAACAAAGTTATTCAGTTTTTTATGTGAAATGGCCCATCAAAGTGGAGCTTACTGACTTGGATTTCTTTACAGTGGTGGTGATAGGAACCTGGGGTCGTGATGTCCACACTACAAATACAGCCATTTTATTCACAAAACGGCCAGTGAACTTACATGTGCCTTCTGAGTTTCCATATGTATTGTTGATATTGGTAAAATAGTGGTATTTGCCTTTCAATGCCCTGCATGTACCCTTCCACCATTAATGCACTTAAAAAAAATCTATTTTAGTCTTAGGTCTAAAAACGTAAAACAATGTCAAGACAACATCTAGTGTATTCACAACTATTTCATGTAATAATGTTATGTGGAATGGTTTTTAGAGGCATTAACTGCTTTGGACGTCTGGTTCCTATCACTACCACTGTGAACAATTCTGATTGAGTTTTTCTAGAATGGAGCATCACACCATTTCTATTACTAGATTGATAGTTAGCTCCACACTGCAAAAAACAGATGTAAACTTACAGCAGAAATGCTGCAGTAGTCGTTTGTATCACTTAATTACAACTGATTTCTACAAAAATGGTGCATACAGGAGACATGGGTCAAGCTTCTTGTCAAAGAAGTTAAAATGTTGGATTTGAGAGTAAATATCTGTTATTTTCAAAGGATATTAGGAAAGTGACAGTTAGTTAACGCATGAATTATTGTGATGTGACTTCTTTCCTATTATTGTTCGCCCTTACTCTGTGAAATGTTCCCCAGAAGTTGAATAAACATACATTATGTATCACACAAATGCTGGCACGGCAAAATAGTTTGTGCTTGCAAAGGGTGGCCACTAATAAATGCCATTCTAATAGAGATAGCAGACAAAGCAGGAATGAAAACACTCATAGTGCTGCTTGGGAAAGCCAATTACACATCCCAGAATCTGATCATTTTAAAAATACACAGTGTATTGGGTTTTTTAGAGAGCTCTGTACTTTTCAGCCCTGTTTTTTCATGCCTGGCTGCCCCTAGAATCTTGTCAGGTTCACACACTATTCAAAAACTAGCACTGTCATAAGAAAATAGTGCACCTGCTGCAATGGCTCCTATCAGGGGCTGGATGGTGACAGCCCAGGGGTAGTTCCAGGCTCCGATAATGAGGACCACTCCCAGAGGCTGTGGCTGAATGTACACCTGATCGGAAAGGGTCATCAGGTTTTTAGCTGCTGGCCGAGGGGCAGCCCACTTTGCCAGATTCCTTATGACCAGTTGGATCTCTCCCTCCAGACCCACGGTTTCATATAGGCAGGTGCCAACCTCACTCTGTCAAAAGAGAAACCCACAGTGAACATCAGCACAAAGCCACATGAGAATCTTACACATTGAACTATACTGTGCACACTAAAAAAAAAGAATTCTCTGCATTTCTTCTTAGTTATACTCTTGTAAACAACATCCAGGAGAAACCCACCCTACTGAGGTCCTTTTTGAGAGCATCTGCGATTTCCTTACGCCTCTCCTCGATGAGGCACTGCAGATTCTTCAGTTGATTGATGCGGTACTCCAGCGATTTGGTGCGGCCAGTTGCAAAGGCCTTCCTGGCGCGCTCCACGGCCTTTTGCTCTCGAGACATCCTGTGAAAGAGAAGATTGTTTATTTCACTGCACTTCTACATCTGTCACGTCTGAGCTGATTACATTCTTTTGATACATGGAAAAGATAGCCATCTGGAGGAATTTCCAAAAATCAATACTTCACACAAGCACCGAACTATTGTGCAGTTTATTGCACTGGTGCCAAAACGTATTTGGACATTTGTGCCATGCTTAAAAATGTGAAACAAAATGTCAGACCAAGTTGCGTTTGTTTTGATCAGACCATTCCAAGACTGGAATTTTCAAATTGGCACAGTATGCTTTCAAAAGACGGCTGGTTTGTTTCAGACTGCTATCATGTGAGCAGTTTCTTTGCAGACTTCTGCAGGTGTGCATATGAAATGCCTTTATACACTTCTGAGTTCATGATCCCATCAATGAACAAAAGCTCACCAACAATGGCATAAGAAAAACACATGGTTCCTCCTCTGTGCTGTACGGGAACCTTAGTGTCTGAATTCTAGATGGAATTCTTCTCCAGGCTTTCTGCACACAAAGAGCTTCCCATCCGTGTTTCTCTTGGAAATATAGTTCATATGGTCATCTAAAGAACTTCATTTAAGTTCACCAATGGTTAAAAGGTTATACTCCAGATATTTTTTGTGCCTCACTCTAGTCAGAAAGTTGAGAAAGGTGACTCGTGGCCAATGAGAGTCTGGGAAATGCTTATGTAGCCAGTCAGTAAGCAAAAGAATAAAACCAGCATGGATCTGCTAAGCCTGGCTGAGCCAAAGGTTGATGGGAAAGCTGCTGTTTAAGGCTAGAAATGGTGAAACAACTGTCAGATTAGAGTCATATTTAATGGGCAAAAGCCAAACGTATCGCAACAACTGAGCACGATAGTCAGCCAAAAAGTGAGAGCTGCAGAGCTTCACAGGCGGAGTTTAGGGAGCAGCAGTGAACTGTCAGTCTGTCTAAATCCTCCAGCTTTCTTCAATTAGTCAGTAAATGTGGCTAAAGGCGCTGTTCAGAGGTCTGTCATGTGACTTTAGTTTGGGTTAGCAGCTCTTCCTAGCTGTGCAAGGAATAGCGGGCATACAGCTCCAGAGAAGCGGAAGACAGCAGCGTTAGTTCTGGGTCTGTTTATCTCCTCAACAATAAAAGTAGAGAGCATAACCCGGAATATTGTTCGCTTTTAGTCTGGAAATTTCGGCAGACTGGGGCTGCGAGAGGGCGGATTTAACGTCACCCAAACGTTTCCCATCTTCAGGTGCAGATAACGACATTATGTGACAGTCTACATCGCGTCCTCTGTAGAATAAACACAAACGGCTGGAGCTAAAACTTTACCTCGGTTCTGTTCCTTCTGGTGCTCTCGGGAGAGATCCTGGTCCTGGTCCTGATCCTGACCCTTCACTCAGGGTGAATGCTGTTAGCAACCAAACACAAGCAGCATTACAGTCCCGTTAACGGTGTGGAGAGGGGGAGGGCAGATGTGAATAAGGGGGTGGACCGAGGCCGTACATACGACTCCAGCTTAGAGCATTTAGGTACATCCAGGCTGCACGTGCACGGGGATACACGTATTTCATAGGCTATTATGCAGCGTATCTTTATGGACAGGAACCAAACGCGAAAAAGCTAACATCTGTCAAAACGTCTGTTTTGTATTCATTTACGTTGTCGTCAGTGACGTGAAATGAGTTGAAAAAAGAAAGAGAGAACCTTTTAAGGACGATATAAGGATGCTTGTGATTTACTGTAAATCACTTGTGAAGGCAGAGACACGACGCTCAGTCCTCCGCCAGTTGTTGGACCTCGGTGATCTAGGCTCTCCCGACGTGGCCACGGAAAGCCATTTTGTTGGACCCAAGCGTTTTGATTGGTTCTTTTACACGCCACTCATTTGTGATTGAGTGGGCAGGACAAAGCTGCCACTACAGACTGATCAAGGTCACCACTGCAAGAATGGTTTGGCATAAGGAGTAAATAAAAAGGATCACTGTGAGAGTCACAGTCAAAACTGTAGGTTTATTGTTCTGTAATTTATCTAAAGACTTATTATTTAGTAATTACTACTACTCTTTGAAAACTGCTGTGTAACTAATGTGTTATATATTGGTTCTGTCCAAAGAAAAATATGTATCTTCATTTCTTTTTTTTTTAATTTGTACTTTTCTACATCATTTGAACATGGCAACTGCCCTTTACATTGTGTGAAAATTTAATTTGAATTTAATTTAATTTTGATGAATGGACCAATAGAAACGCTCCAAAATCACTTGGAATAAAATCTCTTTACACTTACATTAAATGTTAAGAACGTTTTTGCCTTCTCCTTTGGAGATTTTTTTATTTTATTGATTTATTTTGTTATTTTTTGGACAGTGATGATATCTTCAATATGCTACATCTGTTACGTAGTTATGGGAATGAAGAGTAGAAATGTGGACACACATAAAGGCACACGTTTTAGGGTTAAAAGTCAAAAATACTGTGAATAAATAGTGTGGTAGTTATACTAAATATTGAATATTTAATTATTAGATGTAAACTAAAACCAGTTGCTGGTAATTTACTGTTATTACTTTATTAATAAAAGCAATAGTCTAATTGTAATGATTGGACGGAACATCAGCTGAATATTTAGTAGTGTGAGGATATGGGTTATTGTGGATTAATGTAAAAAACATTAAGTATGCAAAACATTTATTAGGTATACCAGTGTGCAAAATACTCCTCGGTATTTGGGGGTCCCATGCTGGCTGGTTACTCCAGCATTGGCTAACTTCCTACATTACTTGCCATAGTGGCACGTAATGTAGGCTCTTTTCTGGGTTGGTGACGGGCTCTTCCACATGTTAATTGAGATTTTACACATCTCCTCTAGTGTCCTTGGTTTGAGAAATGAGTAACAATTCACTCTTTCCAAAAGTCTCTTACAGAATTGGGCAAGTTTTCAGATTCACAAATATGCTACAGGAAACTGCAAAGTTTTAAAAGATATTCCAAGCATAGTTACAGTTGCTAAGCAATAAAGGACCAACAGGGTAAGGTAATTAGGTACAGTGCCACCCTGAGGCAGAACAGTGCTGCATAGTTAGTTAAGAATACCAAAGAGAGAAGCTCGATTCTATTTTTCTCTAACAGACAGCATAACATCATAATGAGTTTATTTTCAGGGACACCCTCAAAATTTTGATTTTCAGACATTCAGGGGGTCCAAAAGATTAATCATGGGGTCCCTGACCCCCAGGACCCCCTTATTTTGCACCTTGAGATATGCAAAGGATTCAGTTGTGCAGATTATATGGATTCTTGTCTTTGCAAAAAAGTCTGCCTGGTAGTTTGTTCTTAATGGCTGGGGTAAAGTAACATGCACTACTGTGGACTGTGGAGCCCAACAGCAGACAGCAGTTACCAGAAAAGATCCCCACTAGCAGCTCCTATGGTACTTTGGTAGAAAAAGCTGTTGACTGAACATGATCCTGCATATCATGCAGTAGAAGATGTGGACAGAACTGTTCAAAATATTCCAATTTTGCTACAATCCTCTTCCCTATGGTCCACTACCCTCAGGTGTTGCTCCATCAGCAGACCACTGCAGAAAAAAGAATGCTACAACCTCAGTAACCTGCTGCACACATTGAAAAACCAGAGCCTCTGTAGAAAGAAGGCCTTTTCCTATACAGCGTGTGCTGTTATCTGGGCAGTCTAGTCTGATATTAGGTGAATTACACCGTCTTCACATCCTTTTTCTGAATGGTAGAGTCACCCGTTCTTTTGTATTACTGATGTTAAACTGCATTGGGTTTCCCCTGCACCATAAGTCCTCCACCGGCCTCCTGTACTCTGACCTATCTCCTTTGTGAATGCACAATAGAAACTTCAGTGAACGTCTGCAGGTGTCAAGAGCTGGTGTTGTGCAAGTCTGTTGTGTGGAGGGTGTTACAATTACAGTAAAATTAATATATAAAGAAATAAACTGGCAGCTAATTGGTGACAGTGAAGGCTTATGAGAAACTGCTGAAGTCCTAGCATGTCTGCTGTTGTGGCCCCAAGTATTTTACTATGGCAGCACTCTTTTGAACTCATTCATACATTTGAATAACAGAAAGACTGGCAAGCTACAGTGCTTTGTTCTGGACTGTTAGCTTATGGCGTAAGGCTTATTGTTGGCTTTCAGCCTTGCCTTGTTAAACATTGATCTGGGTCTGTTTCTCCTCTTGATCATAAAATACTGCAGTTTACAATTCATGCTAAATTGGAGGGTTTGGGCCTCTTGTTTTGAACAATCTGGTCTCGGTTATCCTACTTAATGTGTCAATATAACAATAATACTATTTGTTCATTCTCCAAGCTTTTATTTTCTTTTAAGAAAGTCTAAGTCCCAGCTAGTGGGGAAATGGAGTAAAAGCCATACTTTCTATATTGCTTACATAACTGAGATAAACAACTAAAAATGAGAGTTAGGAAAATGCTTGACTAAATTGAAAAGTTTGATTTGAGTTAAGTCTGTTTGAAATAACAGCTCAACATGGTTTGAGGCCAGTGATGATCACTTAGGCAAGCAGTTTGCACAGTGCTAACTGAGAGGCTATAAGCTTTCATTACTTGTTTGCTATATTAGCCTTGTAGCTCCAGTGCAAAACTAATAAAGTGAACATTGGACATTGAGTGTTTGAGGGCTGGTTGAGTACATTTGGGGTAAAGGTGAGAATTGTGTAAATTTAATTTTAGGTTGAATTATCGCTTTAAAGTCTTATTGTACTTCGCTGTAAAAAAAAATAAATAAATGCAGATAAATGGTAAAAAGTCCAGCAGCAAGAGTTCCAGGCAAAACCCGTTAATTAACAATAAAATTACACTGTTAAAAATGAAAGTCAACTCAAAATGAATTAGTAAGTTAAGGTAACTGATTATTCTGCTTTTCTAGAGTTAACACAACCTGAGGACATCAAACTTCTCAGTTCAGTCAAATATTTTCCTAACTCTCATTTTTAGTTGTTCCTCTCAGTTATGTAAACAATATAGAAAGTATAGCTTTTATTTCCCCACTAGCTGGGACTCTTTCCATCAGACAATCCCACCAGAAATTTTCTTCTTTTAGGCTCCCAGTTATGGCATTGCTGGGCTTCAAACTCACACCCCCCTGGTGGGGTGAATACTTAGTCCATTGCATCAGTCACAAGCTCCAGAAATGACTAAGATTTCTGTGTGTAAAAAACTGCTGTTTTAATTTGCAAAGATAACATAGTAACATGCTGCAATGGAGATTGTGCAATGTGAGCTTAAACCCCAGCAGTCCCACAGCTGTCCACGTCTTGAAGGCCACAAAAGGAAAACGCTTAGTTTGATTGTGTGATAGAAAGAGTTCCAGCTTAACTGAGAAACTGCAAATGAGTGTTGGGATAACTTTGGACTAAACTAAGAAGTTTGAGTTGGGTGAAAGGCAGGGTCCTCAAAAGCAATGTAATCAGTTACCTTATAATATAATAGCAATTTCTTAGAAAACTGCCTTTTACTGTAATTACTAGTTTAACTAGTTATTTTTGATATAGTGTTTTACCATAATAACAACAGTAACAACCATTAAAATAAAAGCAAATGTCTATGAAATTGAAAGTAACTATTTGTTTTTGTGAATTTACATGCAATAACAGTGTTAAAATACAAAAGATTTATGGTTTATTTACATGCATTTACTTTGACAGTGAAAATTTCTTTTTATTACAGTGTACAGTATTATTGCGAATCCAAAAATAGCACTTATGAACAAAATGTTTTTTGTTGCTTTTTTTGGTTGTTGTTTTGATGTTTATTTCAAAAACCGTAGCTATAAATGTCGAAATAAGTTTAGTTTCTTACCTCACCAGCACTGAAAAAGCAATTCATCCAAAACCCAAACACAGCTATTCAAACACATATTTGACACAAATTTGTGCACAATCTATCATAGCTCTTGGGCCTCTTTCAGTCGGATTCTCATGGCATAATTTTGGGCCCGTATCAAAAATTCTCTCTGCTAGCACCGTCCCCCTAAATCCTGAGAGCTGGCAGCTCTTTTTGAGATTTCTCCGCAGGCTGACAGAATGTATTGTGTGTGTTTCCACATCAAACAGAGCGCAGGATTCAGGTGTTTGCATGTTATGGAGGGGGTTAGAAGCTCAACGGCTGTGTCACGTCATTAGCACCTGTGTGCCGGTGCTGTGCCCTCAGAGGAGGAAGAGACAGAGGATCCATTACACAGAGCTACACACTTCCTGGAACACACACACCTTCACATAGTAGTATTATATTGTGCAAGAGGAATGAAGTAAAATCAGACCATTAGAAACTACATAAGATTAGTAAAAAGTATATACCACTATATATTGAGCACTATGTTCTGCTTGCGTACTACAGCCCCATACAACTATAGGTATAATACTATATAGATGAATGTATTAAGTGAATAATGTAATTCAAGAGGGTGAATTATATCTGAGCAAAATACATATGTATATATATGGTTATATACAATATAACCATATTCTATATAGAACAACGAAAACACAAAGAACCATTTGCATAAGAATCACATACAACACATCCTCCAGCAATCTGAAGGACCATTTCACCATGCAAAGAAACATTTAAGCATTAAATTGTTAGAACTCATGGTTCTAAATACAACCATTGCCTTTACTAAAGAACCCCTGAAGAACATTTTTTTAAGAGTGCAGAATAGCTCCTTACAGGTAATATATACATGTATTTAATCATATGGGATATGGGAATCTTGTAATATTGTATGTTGCATGCAATATTTATTTATTATGTATTATCCCAAGCATTTCCATACAACAGACTTTTAAGTTTAACAACCAAAGAATAAGTATATATAACACAAACTATGCTGTTGCAGATACTTGAGCTTTTAGGTAGAACTAACTACTACATTGTTTAATTTATTAACTTTCACAACATTACCATAATTCTAATAATCACAAGCTGAGCTGTACAAAAACTCTTCCAAAAAGACTTTTCGAAGTTATATACTCTTACGCCAACTTTGAGAAAAACTACTGACTTTGCAGTAATTTCAGCTATTTTCTTCCAGCCAAATTGACAACTAAGCAGAGACACTAAACACATGGTTAGAATAACTAAAACATGTAAAGTACATCCAAACTTATATTGAACCTATACATGACATGTGAATGTGTTGTTGGTATGAACACAACATCTGAAGGAAAAGTAAGAGCTAATAAACAAAAATTAACTCTCTCATTACTTGTCTTTTTGAATTTGTTCTTCTCACAACAATAAGTACACTTAAGTTTTTAACCAGACAGTACAAATAACTTGTCCGTATTGAAAAATAACACTTAATTGCAAGACAATAAGTAATTATAATGTGATTATTTAAGTATAAATAACGTCAGGGCTTTCAGTGCACATACAGTAGACTGCTATATCAACGCTTAACTCAGGTTTATTGTTTACTAACAGATCATATTTCTCAGCAGGACCTGCTCGAGAACCTGGAGTTGAACCTGCTGAGAGAAACCCGTCCGTTGAGACAGGAGAACTTGTTACTGCGGCAACACCTTTCCACTGAGGGTCAGCGGCTGACAGGGCCTTCTGGGAGTATGAGTCACTGAGTCGATTGAATCCTGACTGTAACTGAGGTAAAGCTCTCAGCAGTATTAGAACTTACAAAAGGACTTACAGTTCACATCATAATCAATTATTTCTAACATCTTAATTAAGCAGTAGAAAGAAAGGGAGTGTGCTATTAACAATAACACAAACATTTAAGGGATTGATTCTCTTGATTCTAAAGTCAACATGGATCAGAAGTCCTTCTTTAATGTGAAAGAGGTAGTCAAGGAAAGTGTGCTTACTTTCTAAGTTTCGTTTAGTTGAATTATTTATCTCTGAAAATTCTGGGACAGCATGCTTTTGTCGCTGCCACTACAGCTGAGTGAGTGCTAGCTGAACATCACAGGTTGCTGCTGACAGACTCCTCTTTCACACTTTATATTCTCTGTAGTTACACATATTCTGCTGTCGCTAGAGTAGGCTGAGCAGGTTAGCAGAAAGCTAACCAGCTAATGGGTTATAATGCTCCAAAAACAAGACTTTGAGTTCAAGCTTTCACAGAAAGAGTTACCTAAAAACTGAGACACACGAAGTAAACAATGTGACTTGCGTGCCTGTCACAACCTTAAAATGTCTTTATTTAAACCAGAGCGGTCAAAATCCAACATAATGCTGAGCTAGCCCTGCCAGCTTGGCGCTAACTTACCATACAAGGAGCATTATCTTAGCGTTGGTTTAAAAAATAACTTTAACAAATTAAGGGATTTTTAAGAGCACAGTTTTATGGTTCTATTCTTGTACTTAACAATGTAAATAACATTAAAAGTTGAAAGTGAATTGACTTCACTAGCATCAGTAAATAGTGCAGTCCACTGAGTCTCATGCAGGTTCAGGTTTTCGTTAACAGATCGATTACAATAATCGACACAAAAGCATTTAAGCCTGTCAACATTAAAGATTATTTACAAATTTTTATTCCCACATTTCTATCATGTTAAGATGTTATTAGCATTTAACATATTTAACATGAAGTTCTGCCCATAAACCACAAAAACATCATGAGGTGCAGAAATAAGGTGGATACAAGGAAAATGGCAGGAAAACAGCAGAGAGCAAGTGATTCTTCAGTAATGAGGGTGAATGGAGCTAAATGGAAAATGAAACATATTTAATTTTGGAAAGTAGAAGAAGACATTCTATCTGTATCTTTCCATTTTTCTACAGCAAACAGGTTTTGGGCTATTGGGCACTACCATCACTGCTACTGAGTGCTGATAGGTTGGTGAGCTGCTCAGCTCATTGGCACACTCACTGACGTCATTAATGTACGCGAGGCACGGTCAGAAATCAGGTAGCTACATCTTTCTTTACAACAGGGACACAATGTGTCATTGATGCGAAGTAGCAGCAAGTCGTACCCCATTTGTAATTTTTTTCTTTTGTTCTGGAGAAAATTTGGATGACGTTTGTCATTGTAGTAGCCCATTAAGTCCTAGAAAGCATACACTTCTCACATGTTCACAATGCTCAATAGACTAGCTAACACAATGTTACTTTCACTCTAGTTAGTAGTATTCTCCCCCTTGTGGACAAACTGGTTAAACATGAGTGAGTGAGTGAGTCACAAGCCAGGTCCATGAGGTGCTTCACATCTAAAAACAAGCTTTTACAAACTACTATTTTGCTCAAAAGTTCCATAAGAACCCATTCATTTTACATACTCCCAGGAACGCAAACCAGCATGGAAGGCATTACCTCATCACAAATGCTCTGAGGGTCTCAGAGCGTTTCAACTGATGACAGGTGGGGTGGTGGGAAGTGGAGGTGAACCATGATATTACTGGTTAATATTACTGCCCAAGGGTGCATCGTGATGTAATAAAAAAAATCAGAAGACAAATTAGAGGCAGGCAAAAGTGACTACATTCTGGTGTACAATTAAGGAGCAACAAGAGTTTTGTCTTTGAAATGATGGTATTTGATGCATTGTGCTTAATATGACCAGAAAAAAGAACTAATAAGAGCTTAAACAGGAATTTTTCATAGAAAAGAAAATAATAAAAGTAAGAAACCATCTATATTGTTTCAAATATATGTCATTATTATTGGCAGTTTCTTCTGACAAAAAGTAGCTCCAGCAGTTTAGAATAAAGCAATCACTGTTGTTGCTTAGCAACTGGTGGTAAGTAGTGATAGAACTATGGTGAAAAAAGCACGGTATCATCAGATTTAATAACATGGACAGGATACTTTTCAACCAATCAAATTGCATGTTGGAGCTTAACTGTTGTATAAATTGTGACCTTTTGATAATGATGAGGATTCCACAAAATGCTGAAATTGCTGCCACAATGTTTTTTTCATGAATTGATGAGACAAGGTAGCAATTTTGGACAGTCAAGAGTCTTTCAGCCAGCAGAGGGAGCAGCTGTCTCAGAAGAACATCAGGCGGAAATGTGAACTGGAAGACTTGGAGAGGTAATAACAGTCATTTGGTACAACAATGCGTCTCTGGGCTTCCTACTGAGTGCTTTCGCAATACACACAGGCCTACTGCAGACCATTTTCAGGTCTCACAATCCAACACTGCATGCATGCGCTGGCTGTGACGTCTTTGCTGCATGCTGCTGCTAACCTCTTCTGAAAGTTAAAAGAATTGTCCGTCGTTTTGGTGGTGCATCTGTGAAGTATGGCTGGTTACCATAGACGTATATTTCAATTTCTTTGTGCTTAGAAAAGAACGGAAACATTTTGAAACCAGTTTTGAGTCACGGGGTTTTCTATTCTTTTATCATTAGGTCCACGTGTGATGCTTGGTTTATTTGGTCCACTTTCCATCAAAGCCATCCTTACAGTAAGTCAGTTATATTATACTCAAATCCTTTAGATCAATGTAATTCATATCAATTTAATTGAGTCGAGACCAGCCCAAGGCTAGATCCCATAACTGGCACTTGAAATGATTTTATGAGCAGTCTGTTGGTTTTTCACTGCATTACTGCTGCGGTTGCACTACAGTTGAACAACACTGGAGCTCTTTAAGCACAGGTTTTCATAGTTTCCATGGCCGAGCAGCTGCACACAAGCCTAAGATCACCATTGGCAATGCCAAGCATTGGTTGGAGTGGTGTAAAGCACACCGCTGTTGGACTCTGAAGCAGTGGTGATGCACTCTCTGGAGGGATGAATTAAGTTTCACCTCTGGGGCATCCTGATGGACAAATGTGGGTTTGGCGGATGTCAGGAGAACGCTACCTGCCTAAATGCATAGTGCTGACTGTAACATTTGGTAGAGGAGGAATAATGGTCTAGGACTATTTTTCATGGTTTAGTTCCAGTGAAGAGAAATATTAACTTTACCTGCATACAGTGTCATTCTACAGAACTGTATGGTTCCAACTTTGTGCAGCAGTCTGGGGAAGATATTTCCTGTTCCTGCATGACTGAGCCCCTGTGCACAAAGTGAGGTCCATAAAGACATTGTTTGTTAAGTTTGGTGTGGAAGTATTTTTTAATATTTCAGTTTTAGTATTTTCATTGGCATTTGCTTTACTTCGTTTTGTCTGCACTGTTTTAGTATGTATATAATGCTGCCCTGCTGTAGATTGATTACCTGAGCCTCACCACAAGCATTTCAATGCATGAATACCCTGACATTTTGTGCAAATGACAAATAAATTCGAAACTTTAACTTGAAACTTGGAATTCCAGCAACTTAGGCTAGCATAGCCATTGAAAGAACCGGAGCCTATATAACCAGCACAGCTAACAAGGCAAAACGGTCTTTGTGCTTTATGGCCGGGTTTTCAAATGTACTGAAGAGGCTGAAAGAGCTGACATACGATCACTTTTGTAGTTCTGTGTCTTTTTTGTTAAGCTAAGATTAGTGCTTGGATGCTAATGTGCTAACAGAAACAAATCCTCAAAGCTTTGACAGTAAACCACGTTAAATACAGTATTATTCCAGCAAAGGTGGGACCAACTCTTTATTAATGCCCATAGTTTTTATTGAGATGTTCCACAAGCACCTGTGGATGTGATGTTCAAGCGTCATCATACTTCTAGCCAACTAGTTGATTGAATGTCAGTCAATTATGCCATTATTCCATAATGATTTTATTCATTTGTATTACCATTTTAATTTTTTTTCTTCCTGTTCCTTCTTAAATAGCGTATTTTTACAAATGAATACCTCAGAAAAACAAGTTTTCATGTGTCGTTCATGTGCTGTTAAAAATGCCTCCAAGTATTGTGATGTACTTTTTCCATATTGTCCACCTTTACTTCAAGAAAAATGAGCTAATTAAAATGCAGCTTTCCACCAGAGCTTTTTTTGTTTTGGCATTAGGGGGCAGTACTTCATATCCAGAGTACTCACAGTTAGAAGGTCTGGAGTCCTGGATAGGAGTGGCCAGATTAGACCAAAACATAGCAACATAGAACAATTCAGGCCATCTCCACACAAGGAAATAATAATAATATACCTCTTAAGTTTTATATAGCACGTTTTCAAAGCTCAAGGTCATTTGATCCAGAGCCGTGGTCGGAACTAATCAAATGGGCAGGCATTTTGGTTTTACTGGGGGTGGCAGGGGGCGGCAGGGAGGTAGGGTTGTTACATGCTCCAACGGGCAGTTGTTACGTGCTCCACTGCAAAATTAAAAAAGTAAACTCAGGACACATAACATGGCTGATGGACTGGATTTGGAATAAGGGGAAAACTGTACATTTATTTTGTGGCTGAACCACTCCTTTAAGGCCATGGTTTGTTCGATGATGGGGATTTTCATTTTCCAGACATGGTGCTTTTATCATCGGCTGATTAAACAGTGAAACAGTGAGATTTCTGAAGACATCTGAAGACAATAAATGGAGGGGAACAGACCACAGTTGGGCTGACAATTCCCAGAACCCCAGATATTTAGCCTTAGTACTATCCTTCACCCTGATGTGGGTGTTTTGAAATATGATCTCTGTTTTACTCAACAATCCTAAAAATTAAGATGCCAGAAAGTAAAAATGTTGCCAGAAAGGGTTGGTAACACAATACCATAGGAAAAAGTACTTTTGGTTCCCTAAAGAACCTTTTGATGGATGGTTCTTTAAAGAATGAGACGTGTGAGTGTGAAGAACCTTTTTAAAGTGTAAAGAACATCCACATTACGCGAAGGTTGTATACCAATTTATGCTTTTTTTCGCTTTGAACCATACATCTATACCAAGGACCATTTAGGAAACTTTATTTTCTGGAGCTTGGTGAAAGTCTTTGTTATTGTGGGGACATTTCCTTCAAAAAACTAAAAGAGATGAACAATACTCTCTTGCTTAAGTTTAGGGTTTAGTTCAGGTGCAGGCATAGAAGTATTTAGCCACTCACACACAAACCTTATACGATACCAGTCCAGCCAGTGTGGCAAGCGGTGGCCCAGGAAACACTGCACAGGTTGAAGAATGAATTCTACTAAATCGAAGCAAATTCTGGAAACAAAACAAAAACGTCTACAACAGGATAATGATCCAAAACATGCCTCAAAATCCCCCATGATATAGGAAATGCAAGCTGAAGGAAGCTGAAGCTTTTGAACATCATTGAAAAAGTGTGGGTAGATCTTAAAAATGCTCAAGTCAGCCCAAGAAAATCATAGAACCAGAGGTGTTCTCTAAGGGAGAGTGGGTAAAATTTCCTGAACAAGAATTGAAAGACTCCTAGCTGGCTACAAAAAGCATTTACAAGCCGAGATATCTGCTAATGGTGAAGTTACTAAATTAACTTAGCAAGTCCAAGTGTCCAAACTTTTGTACATGCCATGATTACTATTTCATTTTTTTTCTGTTTTCTAGATAATCACACATGAAGTAGCTGTTCACTAATATTTGCAGAAAATTGTATTTTTTAAATAGTTTGCTGCAGAGGATGTGTTTACTTCTTTTCATTAAATATGTATTTTGACAACACTGTCAGAAAAAAAAGACACTGTGCAGGTATATTTGTGGTTCATCCAGGTAGAAACAATGTAAATGTATCTTCCAATTATCTACCTTAAATATGTTTTTCTGGGGAGAGGAATTTATTTGTATCTTTTTATAATCTAATAAGAGCCTGGAGACGAGAAGGCCTGGAGACAAGATGTGTGGAGTCAATACAACTTAAAAAAATACAACTGCAATACAGTTTAGTTTTTTTCTGAGGGTGCAGGGGTGCCCAAATTTTTGCTTACAACTGTAAATATGTTAAATCTTTCAATGAGTAGGTGTGTCCTGTTAAAGAGTGTGTCTGTGTGTATGTGTGCGTGTTTCTCTGACCTTTGGATTTTGATGACTGGACATGTGGAGAGTCATTTTCCATGAACTGTACTTTATTAAATGGATCAACTTTGACACAATGAGAAATAATTAATCATTACATCAATTTGAAAAAAGTCAAACAAGCATTTTTTTTCTATCATGGTTACAAGTTCACCATGGACTCTGTAAATGAGCAAACAACAAAGGTGCATATACTATATAATATTCATCATTTTCAGCTCAGAGTTCTGGTACATACATTGGAAATACCTTCTGTGTTAATTAATATCCTTTGAAAATATACATCTAGTTATGTATATGTACCTACAATACATATAGCAATAGGTCAACAATTGTTATTCACTGTCACTGTTTGCATGGTCAGTTCAAACAAAATCTTAATTAAAGTGAGGGTAATAAAGCCATGGCTACTAGCTTGATTTTCTGTAGAGATGTTTATCTTTTCTCTGCTAAATCCTTCTCTTTACATCCCAGCCAGTACTTGGCGATGGATCTTGGGTAGGGAGGGTTAGCGTAGTCGATCCGTTTGGTCTGCAGATCCACCCTGTAGTATTTATCTAAATAAATGGAGTAAGACATCCACATGAGAACATCAACACATCAATAATAATCTACAAATACTCACAAAATCTTACTCGATTACAGGAAGGAAAAGAAAAACATTATGTATATTATTACACTTTTTGGTTTCATGCATAATAAAGTCTCCAGGATGCTTTTGAAAAACATTTCAACGCTGTCTTTCAGTCGGCAACCGCTGCCTCAGTATGTCACCATGCAAGTTAGTCGGCAGTGGGTACCTTTTTTGAAGAAGTAGACATTTTGCACTGGCATTGTCTTCTCCGGCAGTATTTCCAGGTCAGCGTAGTCTGAGAGGTCATAGCTGTAGTCATCAAGAGATGGACGTCTGCCACGACCTTTCCTCTGATCTTTGCCTCGCCTTTCTGCTCCGAAATACCTTCCGAAAACAAATATACACTTATTTACACTTAAAGGTTTACTTGTCATTGTCACTTATTTAATTTAACTGCTAATAAGGAATCTATGTATGTTGTGTCATTACAGTCGTTACATCAATATGACGTTTTATAAACTATAATTTATACCATCTTATAGAGAACCATGAGTAAGTATGATTGAGAGGCAATGTTATGCCAGATCCAGAAGTCTATCATTATTGGGAAAACAAATACATATCTTTGTAGAAAAAGACTTACACAGCAAAATATGGAATGAATGTGCTATTACACCCTAGACTTAACCTTAACCTTAAACTCTAGCCTTATTATTCAGTTATTATCCTATAAAGAAACTACTACGTAAATATTCAGCTATGAATGTAATGAACTGAAGTGTGGACCTGCTGTTGAGTTCAAAGAGTTTAAGGTGATACCACTGGTGCTGAAACATCAATTTGTAAAACTACTCTCAATCACGCCAACTCTTATTAGTGAACACATACAATTGTTTATTGCTAAAAATGAAAGAAGTAGTCAGTGCTGAGTCAGTAGCATTGCTGAGTCAAAAAGCATGCTATTGTGTCCTTGCGCTGTTGCAAGTTACTGTGTGTTATCTAAAATTTTCATTTAACAATCAGTGCAAACCTCATTTGTTGTGTTTTATTGACCTTACAGGGTAGATTTGTCATCATGCTGCATAACTATGCTCCATCTGGGAACAACACAGCGTTGCCAGCGGCAGTGGTGGGTTAAATGCTTTGCTCAACCAGACAAGACACAACCACTTGAACCCATAGTCTTCTGCTCAAAGATGGCTGGGTGAACTGAATATGCAACTAGCTGAAGTGCTGTTATGAATGACAGTGAAGGGATAGCATAGTGGATAACACCTTTTTTTGTTGACCAAAAGGTTTTCAAGCAACTACAGATTTCCCCAAACCCACATAGGGCTGCTTTAATAGCAGCTAAACTAAAATATGATTCTGATTGAGACCAGATTATACCTCTCTTCATAATCCAAACCGAAATCTTCCCAGAAGAGCGAGCGACTCTGGATCCTGGATCCTTTGCCCTTGTGTTTTCTCCTGCGGGAGGGTCGCCTCCTGCTCGGAACTACGACTGCATCTGTGGAGGGCGTTGGTGAGGTAGAAGGTTTGGAGCCCTCATACAGCCTGCCCACCATTGCCGCATCTATTGGAGGCTTGATGCCCACCCAATCTTTGGCAATAAAGCGGGGGCCTTTGTGATGTCCCTCTACTGGAGTGAGAAAGAAAGGACAGAAGATGTTAGCCTGGCTTAATTATTTATTTTTTGGATTATCAAGCTCCTGATAACATAATATATTGTGCAGCCCCACCATAAGCTTTGTCTTATGCTTTGTCTTATGTTATGCACACACTTACAGCCTTGGAAGAGCAAGGTGAACACAGTGTCCCAGTCGTGGTCACAGTACAGGTTAGTGTAACTTGTGAAGAGAACGGAGGGAGATGACTTGGTCATTTCGACGCATTCTTCATGTGACGGCTGGTGCTTGAATTCATATTGGTAATACTGGTCACCTAGTGCATAGTGAAGGTAGTAGGCATTACATGATCTCAGACTGTTTGCACTAACAACACTACTTATCACTTCAGTGTGAACAAGCAGGCTACACTGCTATAGGATGAATGGGCGGTCATATGTAAATGTGTTCATGATTTTGACATGATGGCCATGTTGGATTCAAAATGGAATTCAAAATAGGGTCAATCACATTCTATGCACACGGAGGGAGTGGTACTTTAACAATATTTACATAGACATGCAACTTTTATTTTGAAAAAGTACAGAAATTTTGGTTTCCAGGATGTAGTGTCTTCAAATAATTAATGAATGTGCTGTCCTTCGTCCACACACCTTTAAAGAAATACACTTTCTCCTTCCCGTGGTGGCCTGGGGCAGGAATGGCAAAGGCAGCATCGACATCATCTGGAATCTTCTCAAACCCTACTGAGATGTCTCTGGGGTAATCGTCATCCAGGACGTCTTTATCAAAACGCCAGTACTTGTTACCCTGAACGGCGTCATGGACAGAAGTGGTCAGTACATAAATGTATGGTTCCATGGTTCCATACATGATGCTCAATTTAATAGAAATGTTCCTAAAATTATTCTAATGCTTTGAAGGTGCGTATCTGTGAAGAACCATACAGGGTCCTCTGATTTGAGTTCCTCTAGACTAGTGGCTCTCAACTCCAGTCACAGAAACCCACATCCCTAAACAGTTTCAAGTCATATCTGCTCCAACACACCTGACCAAGCTCATTAGGTAATCATGAAGCCCTTCGTGAGTTGGGTCAGTGGGCACCACAGGACTGAAGTTGAGACCCAGTGTTCTAGATAACTCTTTAGAATGAATATGTGCTCAAAAATTGGAAGGTTCAGCAGGTGAACATCATTAATACAAATTAATAAAGCTTATTTAATTTGTTTCAACAACATTTTCATTTTCATGCCAGAAAATCCAGTAGAGGTACATTATTTGGCTTGACAAAGCTGTTGCTATGGTATCCCAGGTGGTTGCTATTATGTTTATATATATATGTGTGTAATTTTAACATTCTGCCATACATTACCTATAGGGAAAAAAAATCAAGTTTGAACGAACGCCGTCCAAAAACTGTACATGCAATCGATCTCAAAAGCATAAGCACACTCTTCCCATGTAGACTCTACAACCCTGTAAACTTTTGTCATTCTAGCTTAAAAAGTGTTGAATAATAAAGTAGAGAACAGTAAATTGACTTTGTCAAGCCAGCTTAGTATCTTTTGGTTTATTTGTAAGACCATGGTTGTTCCTGTAGCTGCACCCTTTATACCTTGAATATGTAGGTCTTTCCCTGGCAGTTGATTCGGGTAAAAGCAGCATCAATGGGACCAGAGATGCCCCACACGTCCTTGATGAGTTTGGGATAGCCTGGCATCACTGACCGCTCATCCATCTCAAAGAAGTAATCACCTAGGACACACGTTTAAGAGCATGGTTTTACGTAAAGTAATAGGCTTAGTATTGTGGAGTGCAGACAGAGAGAGAGAGCAAGGGTCTAATCTTAGCCAGCAAGGTCACCTCTAAAAGCATAAATGGATCCATTCTTTAGCTGCAGGAAAGCATCAAACGAGTGTCCACTGCAGGTGACTGCCTCGGGGTCAGGTGATACGGTGGAGGCAGGGGTGGGAGCGGCTGTTGTTGTATTCATCACTGCGGTTGGGATCACTGTAGTGTTCAGATCTTCTTCACCAAAGTCAAACACATCTCCTCGGGCAACTGGAGATTAAATGTATATTAATTTTAAGTTGGCAGTATCTTTCTTTTGATAAAGGCTGTAGCCAATAAACCACTGAGTAGCTCTTAGATATACAGTACTTACCTTTAGATTTGCACGATGTCTCAAAATCTGGACAGCAGCTTCCGTAGTACTTGCACATGGAGTCACACTGACATTTCTTTGTGGGATCGAAGCCATTCTGACAACGTCCGGCACACGTTTCTGAGCAGCAATGGAGAGGCACATTTTAATGGGAATAAAAGGTCCTAAAGGCCCCAAGTAAACATATTCTAGGTGTTGAAATGATTGTTTCTATTGATGCCTAAGAAGAACCACTGTTGGTTCCCTAAAGAGAACTTCCAAAGAATGGTTCTTTGAAGCAGCTGTTCTAAAACCTTTTGCGTTTAAGGATCCCTTTGTAGACAGAAGGTGCCACTGTGCCCGTCCTTGCCCCCTTCACCCCCCTAGTCATTACTTTCACATAATGAACAAGGACCATGTCTTACCAGAACCTCGTCCATTTTGCTAGCTTTCTCCACAGCTTTCACTGACCTGCACATACAAGAGACATGGCCCTGTTCTGTGACATTACAGATAGCTTGTTAGATGAGCACAGTATGGCCTTGAATTTTAATTGACTGGCACGTATTTAGCCCAGATTTAACAACTGCTACTTTAAAGAACCATTTGTAAATGAAATGTGGGGGTGAAGAACCCTCTTGAAGTTTAAAGAGCCTCCACATAAAGTACAGATTCTAAACCAATGGAAGTTATTTCCTAGAAAAATACATCCTCAAAAAGTTAAAAAAAAAAACATTTATGAACTATTTTCAAATGTGTCGAGGAGAACCGTGTAATTAAATACTTTAACCCTACCTGACGCTCTTAAAAATAGTTTTTTCAAAGTCATGGTTAAATGATTCTTCTCATTGATTTTACAGGGTTCCATAGGGCTCTACAAAGAAGCTTTTAAAAATGGTTCTATACAGCACAAAAAAAGGGTTCCACTGCTTTTTGTTACTGAACTCTTTTTGCTAAGAGTATAGCTAACATCTTTGCTGAGAGTGTATTCTAAAGTCTTGCCTATGAGATATTCAGAGATTTTTGGTCCCCTTCATTTACCCCATTCAAATCTGAAAAATTGCCATGTGTATATTTTGAATGTAATAAAACTGATCCACTTGTGGAGCTTGTTGTGTGCTATAGTGCTGCCTTTATTGTTGGATGCACTGTGACTCTTTCTAAACAAGCACACATTCAGAATGTAATTCACATCAACAAGGGCTTATAATATATATTATTCAGACTGAAAACCATAAAAGACAACAAGAGGTTTGAAATATTTATATGCATTTGTTTTCTTGTTCAAAATGGTATGTAGAATAAAATAATCAACGCATTTCAGTTTTAGCAGATCATGTTTTTTTTACATATTAAAATAGATGCAACAACAGGGTTGAAATTTCATTCGGTTAATTGAAAGGAGCATATTTAATGGCAGAATCGCTGCTTTTTTCCCCACTCAGGATTAAAAGGTTATTATAGGGCCTAATAGTAACTCCAACATCTCTTTCCATCTGGGATTTTTGTTACAAGCTTCAAATTAAGTTTTGCCTTTCAGCAAAACTCAATGGATGAATGCAGTAAAGAGTTAATGACTGCAACTGTCCAGCGGTCAAAAGTCATTTTTTGGTGTCCCATTTGCTCAGAGAAGTACCCCACTGATTATCAGTATGGTGCTTTTAACCCTGACATCATCCTTACTACTTTCTACAACTCTTAAAGGTTCTTCAGATTTGCTTTTAGTATTGTTTTATCTAGTACACATTCCATAGAGCCTTGATGTAGCATGTTGGCATGGTTCCATAAAAGTTTCACAATTTTTTAAATAATCCAGACTAAATCGTAAAGTCTTCAATATTCCAGCATTTCTCAACCTAATCCCCTTCTGCCATATCTATGGTACATGGTGGTTTACCATAAACATTCATTTCGATGCATCTTCCCTGTAGTTAGCAAAAGAACAGGGAACCTGTTGACTCAGTGTCAGCATTGGCTTCTACTGTAAGTGTGCCTCGAGTCAATGGGTTTTCTCCTTCCTTTCTAAGTATACGAAAATTAACATCTGTGGTAAATGAATGTCTGCCACAGATCAGGTACCACAGATTTCAGGTTAATAAACATTTATTTAGCATAGTTCGTGCATGCAGAATTTTTCTTTTGTTAAAAGTGCACCAAATTCCTGCCTGCGCCACTTACCCTCTGCAGCAAACGCTGTTGCTAATCCAAGTAAAAGCAATAAGACTGCTTTCATATTGGGACGCTCATGTGCCGGCTCTCTCTGACTGTGTGCTGTGTGTTGGGTTATTGAGCTCTCTCAGTATGGTCAGTCTGGGACAGTGATGTGCTCAGCATATCGATCGCTTCAAAAGTCGTTTGCCACATTGTTTGTTTAGTGTGCTTTACTGGAGCAATCACTGATTAGCATTTGTAAGAGTGAAATAAAAATGTGCCAACTAATGCACTGACAACTCTCTTAGCAGACTCAATAGAATATTTTAATCTAAACAAACACTGAAAACACTTTAACCGAATCTGGACCATTGCCAACACATGAATGAGTATCGAGCGGCCGCTGGCCACAGCTGACCTCGGTGCCTGTCCACTGTTTGCACCTCATTGACAGTGTTTCCACTGTTATGACACAGTCAAAGTTGAGTTTTAACTTTTATAAAGCATTTTTGAATAGAAAGAAACACCAAATAACACCGTAAACAGAAGAGCTCTGAATCTGTGTGAGGAACTAAAACGATAAATGGAAATCTACGATATTTTGCTAGGAAAAAAAAATGTAAACTGTTCCAGAACAGAAACATTCATTTGAATCTCTTACTGGTTATTAATGTGCTTTTTTGGTCTGTGTAGCCTACAACTTAGTCTCTATGGCATGCTAGGCTGGTGAAAACTGCTCGGATTTTTGGCCTGTCCCAAAGTCCATACTTGTGGTTTGTGGTTTTGATTAAGTACACAACTGCTGCCCAAATTTAGCAAAATTGTATAATTGTGCTGTCTAAGACCACAAGTGTATAGTGCATAAGTGTGTTTAAGTGTGTTAAATCATCAGCAACATGTTGAACTGCAGGATAGGCCTATATGCTTAGCTGAATATTGCTTTGATGCAATGATGGGGAAAGTGTGAGTTCAGTTTGGTCTTTCGTTTTCATGTGTGAGAAATTGGAATAGTAAACGCAAAGCACACAAACTGACAACACGAGGACACAGGAAGTATAAACATTTGGGGAAAGGGGATTCGTCAGTTACGCTTCAGAAACACATTTTGGTTATTTTGAAAGTGAATCAAACTGATCATTCCTGTTAAAGTAGGCAGTTCCTGGGCTTGTTGAGCAATGAAACCTACCAGACAAGTCTGGCTCACAACTTTTTACCTCTGGCACAGTTTGTGGATCAAAAACCAGCGTAAACAAAGTGTTTGCTGTAGCACTGAACTCATAAGAATGAGAGGAAAGCATTTTATATGGACAAAACAGAATTAACAGGTTTATAATTTTGTTTTAATAGGTTCAAGAAAGTTATGTAGCTGTAAGGCAAGAACGGAAGCATTACAATACTGGACGCTGATTCTGAACTCTGGGAAGTAGTATCAGCATTGGTTTTGGAAATATTTGTAATATTAATAATTGCTGCTATTTTATTCAACTTCTATGATACAGTGTAGACTGAAATACTTTAAGCTAGGCACCAGGAGGTGTTTCAAGTTGTTTTATTCATGAGTTCAATTAGAATTTTTTTTGGAACATGAACTTATTCAAAAAAAGTTACTAAATGATGCATAACATGTTGTAATTATTTATTCACAGTAGTTCCTTTATATGTTACCTGCTTAAAATTTGATCATCACTTTTTAAATCCAAGTCATTCTCGATGCTCATTTCATTGTAACTTCATTTTCACTGTTATACACAATGTAACATCTCAGTCATTTTATGATTATCTACAGCTCTATTCATCCGTCTGTGCACATGTAAAATGTTTCATAATGGTAGAACGTTAGCGGACGCTGACCAATGTTTTGAACCGCTTTATATAAAAGGTCCAGCAGCTGTGTTGTAAGTGCACTGCGATTATATGGACAGTAAAACCACATGATGGTGCAACTAAATGCTCGCGCTGATGTAAATGAGGATTTAATTTCGTTTTAGCAGAGAAGTGGCTGCACTGGGACATTTTTACAACACTAATACATTATATAAAGTGATATATTTACATGATATTCCGTCATTTGGCCTAGTTATGAAAGGTGCATTCTGTGAATTCTGTGAACAGTGTTTACAGGCTGAGGCTTGTTTGACCTGCTTGCCAGTCACTCTGCTGTGCAGACCTTGACCTGTGGTCAACTATCAGTGGTGTTTACGCAACACAGAACAGAGAAAAAACAAGCTTAACTCTCTCAAACCAGGAAAGATTCTGATTTTCTCTCTTTCTGTATGTGACTTTGGAAGCAAGATACAAAGATATGCAAGATGTGAACCTACACATCTCTGCTACAAATCAAAACATTAACTATGTTTCCAGCATCTACTGTCTACGAACTTCTCAGCTGAAAGTAGAGTGAGTGCCACCTAACTCCATAGTGACCTCACTGGGACAGATGAAGTGGCTAGTTGCAAAGGTCACTAAAAAGTCTGGTGAACTGATGCAAAACACAGTTCAGTTTTAAGTTGTTTGAATCAGGCAAGCTTTTCAGCTTAAAACACAAAAAAATAAACTCATCAAAATAAATATGATTGAAATTGAAAGTGAAATATATTTTTATGTGACTTATATAGTCTTTTGGATATGCTTAGATCTGCAGACACTGGCCTTCTGCAAATACCTACTGTAAAATACAGAACACATGGAGAGGCCTCTTTCAGTTATTATGGATATTATAATTCCATCTTATATTAGAGAGTCAAGCTTGTTTTTGATAAATATCTGCATAAAAACATCCAAAAATTAACTGTTTTGAATTTATATGGGAAACACATAGACCTGGGAGGCTTAGTTGTAAGACTACAGTTTAGCTTGGGTAGCTCTTACCGTGAGTTGTTTATATTCTTCAAAACTGTACTATATTACAGCCACTAAGAGAGTGACTAGAACAATATTGGTATGAATTTTGTGACGTACACACACATATCAACAAATGAAAAATTTGTTTAAAAAACATTTATGATGAAAGAAGTTATTTTATGGCACAAATAACACAGATGATTTTGCTATGGGAAGCTGGAAACATGACTTTAACTACACTGTAAAAAAAAGTTACATTTACAGTTAAAAAAACAGGCAGCTGTGGTTGCCAAAATTTTACTGTAAAATATGTGTAAGAAATGTTTATTGCAGTACGGTAAAATTGTTCCCTGCCTGTATATTTTTGGTAAAAGACAATTATTCATTTACAGTAAAATACAATATAAATAAAGACACTACCGTAGATTGAAGTACAGATTTTTGCTGTAAAAGGAATGAGCTAGACATTTTTTCCTTTTACAGTATTGCTATCTATGATGCGCTATTGCTGTTTACTAAACAATATTTTTCTGTGAAATCTGCAGTAAACACTGGCAGCTGTCATGCCAGAGATATACTGTATAAAAAAACAGTTTTGCTGTACACTGTATAACATCATTTTCACCAGTTCGGGCATGTAAGCCTGACAGTAAATGTTTGTTCAACAAATGACAGTGTTTTCACATCACTTTGGAAGGTAGATAGTTTTTGAATACAGCACAATTTATGTAGTTTTCCCAATCATTACTGTAAAAATCACAGGATTGTTTTGTATTACTATATAAGGTCGGAAGCAGCAAATCCCCATTTTTTTAATTACAGCTTTTTTTACTGTTGCTATTTAACAGTATTTTTTTTCTTTTTTACCAATTTCACAGACATTTTTTATAGTGTACGTTAAATATCCATGTTTCATTTAACCCTGTCTTAGTTTATGTCTCCTTTCTCATCCCAATCATGGGGTGCATTGACCTTTTTTTGTTCAGTTTTTCCTTTGAAAGGGAAAATGTACATATATACCACAATTTCACTACAATATAAATATTATAAATCATGTATATTCTTCTTAGGTCCCATAAAAGTGTGTACTAATATTTTTCTGTAGTGTAAATAATTAGATATTCTTCCACAATGGACAGCATACAATGTACAGTGCACAAAAAGGTCCCAAAAAGGGTTCTTTGGCATGGTACCATTGAAGAAGCACTTTTGGTTTCCAAAAGAACCTTTCAATTGATGGTTCTTTAAAAAAAAAAAAAAACATTTTTGCAATGAGATATATGAGTGTGAAGAACCTTTTTGAAGCTTTACATGGCTATCGGCCCACCAGTGGGCACAAAGTTTGATACACACTGTATACACTGTGTAAGTTCCCTGTAGTTGCTGAATAACAGGACTTAGTGTGTAATACGCCTGGGGTTTTAAAGCGTTTAAGAACCTCTACTTAATGCAAAGGTTCTATGACAGTTAATGTTTTCTCTTAAAATCTAAACACACCACAAAGGAACCTTCATTTGTATGAGTTTAACTGCACCAATTTTATTGTCCTGGGAATCAATAGTCCTGTTCTGTTAACATTTTATCAGTTTCCACAGCATAAGTAGGTCATGATGGAAAAGTTTTAATGCACCACAGCAGGACAGTTCTGGCAACACAGTATCATCATTTACTGTAAAGTTTGTTTTTAATTTTCATGATCTCTGAGTAATTTATTATTACAGTATAATTCCAGATAAAATCTCAGTAAAGATAACAATGAAATCTTGAGCTGCAGAGAACAAACTTTCACTCTGTAAGCTGGAATTCATGCATAACAGCAAAGGTGATTCATAAAGCAGAAACAGAACCGTCTTAAATGTGAACTAAATTTGGAGCAGTGGTATAACCACTGGGGGGCGTGGGGCCCATGACTCATAACTCACAGAAAAATTCCATTTTTCAATAACATACTTCACCAGACAGCTCCAATGTCTATTTATCTCTTATTCATATTATGCATCTTATCCTTGTAAAATGGATCTTTCGTAACCTGCAATGTGACATATTCATTATGTATAATTCTAAAGTCCAAAATAGGTCATCTAATGTGAACTTTTAGGTGAATGTTGGATGCTAGTGGGAGGAGTAGCCTCATCTGAGTGCATCAACTTGTTTCAAACATAACAGTAGTGAGTAAACAGGCAAATTATACTGTCATTTTTTATTAATTGAAAGGAATTTTCAAATGGGGACTCATGATATTCTAGTTATGCCATTGATATTAAGTGTTTTTTTTTAACGTTTGGTAAACACAGTTGCTGTGTAACTACACTTCATACAGTTCTTGCTACCGCTTTCAAATAAGACTAGCCTTACAAAGTGTTTAGGAATGGCTTAAAGTAAGTTTATTAATGCTTATTAATAAAGTCATAAAAATCATTAAGCAATAAGCAATAAGCAGTTAACCATTACAAAATGGGCAACAGTGGCCTGTTATATCTGATGAATATGAATATCTGAAGAAGCTGATAGGTTTAATGCTGAGTGTCAGAGAAAACAAAGTAAGATAGGAAACCAGCGAAATCTGAGATTTAACCGTATAGATGTATGTGGGGTCACCATTTGGAAGCAACAGGTCACTGTTGCCCTTTTTCTTTATGTGTCATAACAGCTTACAAATGATTTTTAAGATGTCCATGACCTAATTATTAACCATTAATAGGCCCCTTATAAGGACAGTCTTACTGTAAAGAGGTACCCAATGCTTTTACTAAAACTCCTACTGTTGTGCGAAATACAGTACATTGGTTTGGGTTATGGAAATGGAAACCAATTGTAAATGATATTGAATATGCAATCTGCAATCCCCAGGTAGAATCATTTGGTGTTAAAAATAAGAACAGAAATAGCCACTCGTGCCATATCATCTTTTCATCAAAAGCTGGGGTTGTGCCTTGTTGGCTTACACAGTACTGAGGAAAGGTAAGCATGTTTGAACTGTAGGCCACATTTAATCTCATTTCTGGTGATGAATGTGGAGAATTTAACCACTGTACTGCTGTTTTTACCAGTAAGAGATCCAGTTGTTTTAATACTTAATAAACCCATTTGAAATAGTTTGGTGGGAAAGAACCTCATTTTATGAGTATTAACCCCTTACATGGCCCAAAGTTTTATTACACACTTCTATAACCTTAGAATAGCTCAACCAGTTTGCATTGAAGTCCGTGTAGTTACTGAATAATAAGCCTTAGTATGTAATAAGCCTGCGATTATAAGAGGTCTACTGAACTGAACACCATCATTATTTATTGACATCCAATTAAAAAATACAACTGCCTGGAATTACTTCAGATATCTGTTCGGGAAATCAG